>PVHY01009349.1:0-56897 GCA_004024945.1 Uropsilus gracilis | reverse complement strand
TTTGCACACCCTTTATATACCCTGATTTCCCGCCTTCCAGGAAATCTGTTTCACCTAGACTATTTCACTTCTTTCTTCCCCCTGCATCCCCCTGAAGGGAAATTCCAGCTAAGGTCATTCCCCCATTTTAACATTACCTGTCCTTGAAATCTGCAATCTTAAACAGGAGACAATGGGGGGGGGGCACACCCTATCACTGGGACTGGGGATTGCGGTCGAGTCCTGCTCAGGGCAACTTAGTAAGACCTAGTCCCAAAAAAATTAGCTGGGCATGGTGGTGCGCACCTGTAATCCCAGCTGCCTGGGAAGCTGAGGATGGAGATTGCTTGAGTTCGTGGTACCACAGGCAACGTGAGCCTGTGGTTCCATGTGCAAAAATAGTGAGACCTAGTCTCAAAAAAAAAAAAAAAAAAATAGAGACATCAGCAAGAAATGTAGGGGAGACTTTGAGCCTGACATGCCAGGGAGGTGACCTGGTGGAGATGGACGCACAGATTTCCCCAAAACAGTCCTGGAACCTGGTGAGGGTTCAGTACGTGAGGAATCAAGATCATCACAGAATTACCACCAAGTGACCCACGAGCCAGACACTTGGACTGCGTCGTCTCATAGCCCACACCACAACCCATGGGGAAGGCCCTGTTCTCAACTTATCAGTGAGGAAACTGAGGCACAGTGGGGCTGAGGACGCAGCCCAGGGCCACAGAGTGAGCAGGTGAAGACGGGACCACTCCCGACTGTGTCTCTAAGTTCATTTCTTTTTTCTTTTTCTTTTTTTTTTTTTTTTGAGACTAGGTCTCGCTATTTTTGCCCGTGGAACCGCAGGCTCTCATTGCCCGGGTTACCACGGACTCATGCAATCCCGAGCCTCAGCTTCCCAGGTAGCTGGGATTACAGGTGCACGCCACCACACCCAGTTATTTTTTTTGGGGGGGAACTAGGTCTCGCTACGGACCCCAGGCAGGACTTGAACCACGATCCCTAGCCCCGGGTGCTTCATAGGCTGAAGCTTACAGGCAGGAGCCACCCTGCTCGGCTTCTAAGTTCATTTCTAACCCATTTCTTGGACTCCTCAAGATTATCTTCTATGCCCAAATCAGAGGGGCTGGGTTGTGGGGCCTGTGGAAGCCTCACACCAGGAGGGAGGTCAGAGCTGGGGGAAGCCCAGGGACGAGAAAGTGAAGTGCAGAGAACTCCAGGCAGATCCTCATGAGCCATTTGTCCTCACAGTCCACAGCCTGGTGAGCAGGAACTGGTTGTTGTTTCACAGACACAAGCAGCCAGATGACTTGCCTAAGGCCTGTTCCTGATGGAGCCCAGATTCAAACTGGGGCCTCTGACTCTCAGCCTGACATCCTGCCCCTCCTAGGCAGAATCATGAGACTCCATCCAGCCCCTGCCCCCACAGGCCGCAGAGGACAGGACTTTGCCTCCTGCCTCTCTGGGGCTGCGGGGGAGGGGTGAAGTCCAGAGCTGCTCTCTGTCCAGCCTCCCACTGTCCATACCCTTCAGCCCCGATACAATGTCTCCTCCAGCCTCCGAGGCTTTTTCTGAGGCTCACAAGCTTTCTTCCCCAGAGTTGCTTGGGGCCTTAACATGGGCAAGAGAGCAAGAAGAGGATTTTGGGAGAAAGGAAAGGGTGCTTGGGGTTCAAGGGATTGGAGGGAGATGGGGGTGGAGAGTCAACGGAATCAAGAGGAGACTTGGGGTTTTGAGGGGGTAAGTAAGGGACTAGGATTTGTCAAGATCAGGAGAAGGGGTGATGCGGGACATGGGGAGAGCAGCTCCTTTACCTTCGGGGTCCATGCTTGGGGATGCAGGGCTGCTGTGTCCACTTCTTAGGCCCAGGGCTCTGAGAGGCAGGAGGTAGGGTGGGACTGCCAGAGGGGGCGGGAGGAGGGGCTGGCCAGCCTGCCCTCAGCTTTTCCCAGCTGCTCTGAGGCTCCCTCTTGCCCTCCTCCGGGACCCTGGGCTGCGCACACCTCTGTCTGCTTTCTACACATAGAGGAGGAGCTCTCCCTTGCGTAACTCAGAAGGCCTCTCCTCCCTGAGCCTTTCTTTCAACACATCAACTGCTCTGCCCAGAGTTTGAGGCTGCCGTGTAATGAGGTGCTCCCCTCCCCGAGAGGGCTGGAGAGCCTTTGTGATGGTGCACTGGCAACTGGTCTGGATTCCATCCTTTTTTTTTTTTTTTTGAGACTAGGTCTCGCTATTTTTGCCTGTGGAACCGCAGGCTCTCGTTGCCCGGGGTACCACGGACTCAAGCAGTCCCCAGCCTCAGCTTCCCAGGTAGCTGGGATGACAGGCGCACACCACCACGCCCAGCTATTTTTTTGGAACTAGGTCTCGCTACGGGCCCCGGGCGGGACTCAAACCACGATTCCTAGTCCCGGCTGCTTCATAGGCTGAAGCTTAGAGGCACGAGCCACCGTGCCCGGCTGCATTCCATCCTTTTTTATCTCAAGTACCTTTTTTACTTTTCCCTGCACAGCAGTGTGCTGAGCTGTAAGATGGGATCAGGCTGTTAACAGGCAAAGGGTCTGAAAACTGTCACTGGCTCTGGGTTGAACCACAAATGTAAACAAAAGGAACTTCGGTGCAGCGCACACACACACACTCACACACACACACAACTCACAATAATTTATTCTAACCAACAAGGCAGAGGAAAAGGGAGAAGTTCCAGTTACCACAGATGATGCCAGGTGGAGTTGCAGCCACAAGAACTAGCAGGGTAAGGCCCACAGAGGCTAAGGTTCAGGCTCAGCCCTAGGACGTGGGGGTGTGAAATCCTGCCTCCTGCCACCCCACAACCATTGCCTTTCAAAGCAGCTCCAAGGAGCCAAAAAAAGGGAGAGCCATGCTCAGATGTTTACTACAGCACTATTTATAATTGCAAGGACTTGGAAGCAACCTAAATGCGCCAAAACAGATGACTGCATGAAAAAAAAATGTGGTATATATACACAATGGAATATCACTCATCAATTAAAAATGACAAATTTGATGATTTTATGATAACATGGATGTACTTAGAAGAAATCATATTAGCAGAAACAAGTCAAAAATAAAAAGGCAGAAACCAAATGGTTTCACTAATATATGGGATATAGGGAAAAAACAAACAAAAGCCATGAGGAAAAGTCAAAACAAGTTAACAACCAAACTGAAGTACACAACTTGGGCCAGGGAGAAAGGGGGGAGGGAGGGGAATGGTGGGGAAGGTGAATCCCTGGGATTACAAAGATTTATAAAAAAAGAAAAGAAAGGGAGAGCCCATATGCATAGCACTTTGTTAAAGGCTCCCAAAATATGGCCACTCAGCCCTGCCCCCTCCCCAACTTCCTCCCAGGCTCAGGATGGGGGAGGAGGGCAGAGTTCAGACCACAGTGCTGATCAGGCTTAGTCCCCTCTGACTTGGTTGATATCTGGAAGTCAGAGGGCAGCGTCCAGCCCCCTCTGTACCAGGCTGCTCCAACAGTACCTCCTGGTGGGTGTCACTGAGATTCAAATAGTAAACTCTATGAATGATAGTAGAAACCCGAAAATGTCCTTTTTCGTCTCTTCCCAAGGCACTTAAAGGGCACTGGCATATCAGAGCCCAGTTTCTGAGTGGGAAAACTGGAAAAACCACCAGTAAGCTGCACCCCGGCTTTGACAAGTAGGAAGTCCCTTCTCAGACTAGCTTGCCCTAGACTAGGCCTCGATTTCTTCATCAGAAACTACTTGCCAAAGTCCCCAGGCACCACTGCTGGCCAAATCCATGGGCCCCTCCCCAGTGTTTCTCCATTTCTTTCTCTGCAGGACATGACATGGCCAGGTACGGCAAGTGAAAATGGTAGGGTGCAAAACGGGGAGGCGTCACTGGGAGTTTCTGTTCCTCACCTCAGCACCTTGCCCACCTCCCTCTATTCCAAGCCAGCTTCTGAGAACCCCACTTCAAGCTATCCTCCCCCCTTGGGGTATTTTCTCCTGGTTTTTCTCCTTAAGGCTCTTCTCTGTCTCTGGCGGGTCCTTCTTCCTGCATCCTGCCCTTAAGTTCAGGTGTTCACTCAGTGAAGTTGGACTGTTTCTCTTTCTGGACACACAGTCATTTCCCAGACCCCTGTGCATGGAGGCCATCATGTGACTGGATTCTCTCCGATGGAATGTGACAGAAGTCACATGTCACTTGGAGACCTGAACACAAAAGTCTCTCCATAACCCCTTCTGTCCTACCAGAAATGACAGAGCCACAGACTGGAAGGAACCTGGATCCCTGAGTGATCCTATGGCAGGTGACCCTCCAATGCCATCAGTGAACATAAGCAGGAAAAAAGCTGCGCTTGGGTTACAGCCCTGAGACTGGAGTTGTTTACAGCAGTGAGCCTGCCTGATTTGCTAAGATCCTCCACAACCCTCTTTTCTCATTCCACATGGTTAGTGATATAGATAAGTGCATACATTTGTCTACCTGTGCCATTATTGAATACCATCTAAAATCAAATTACTTAAATCTATATCTCCAACTCTCACTTCCCTACCAGCTTTGAGTCCCTATTTCTAGCCATCTCCAAAATATCCCATCTAACAGGTCTAAAAATGAACTCATTATGTTTTCCTAAAAAATACTGTTCATCTCTGCATTTCCACATAATGATGTCAGCATCTCCTCAGTCTCCCAAAATAGAAACCTTAAAATCTAGCCTCACTCTTCCCCCATCACCTCAACAACCTATCCGTTCTAAAATTGTATTCCCTGAGTAAAAAGATTTCAAACCTGACCTCTTCTTTCACCTTAAGCCAGACCTCATTACTCTGAGCTAGACTGGAATAATACTCTCATCCTGGGCCACAGTGCCTGTGGGCCTTGCCCCTGATGCCAGGGTTCATTCAAAAGACTGACCTTGCCGTGTGTTTACATAAAATCACCACTTACACATTCATTGAGTCCCTGCACTCAGGAGACACACACGAGCTGGCTACCAGGTCCTGGACTCTGGAGCTGCACGGATGACACATGCACTTGGAGGGGGTAGTTAGAGGCACCTTCGGGTGACTTGTGAACATCATCTGTGCTGTCATAGGAAGCTGTAAGAGCAGAGAGGAAACACTGTTTGAGAAGGAGGCAGCAAGGGCAGCTTTGCAAAGGCAGTGACATTTGAGCTGAATCGTGTTGCTTGAGGAGGAGGAGGAGTTTGGCGAGGAGTCAAGATGCCTGTGGGGCCAGTTGTGGGTGGGCTGGCTTCAAGCAGAGCGTGCTCAAAGGTGGGGGTGAAGCTGCGGCCCTCTCGGTGGCTAACACCTCCCAGGACCTGCTAGTCACTGGGCAGCATGAGCCGAGCTCCCTAGGGGGCTGGAGCACACGGGCACCATTTGCAGTTCATGCTTGGAAGCAAGTAGATTGTCTCCCAGACATCTGGGTCTTCGCTGGCTAAGGCTCTCCCCAGAAACCCACTGTGTCAGGTCCTCCGCTTCTTCAGGCTTGAAATTTTCTGTCTACCTTGAGCTGGGCTCTGCTTCCGTTTTTACTACAAGAATCGTAGGAACTTCTGGTTGTATGTTGCTCTGATCTTGTTGGCAGTCCTGCTTTGAGTTGCCTTCTTCTGACATAAGTCTCTGAACTTGGTTCTCTCTGGCCTGTTTCCCATTCTCTGGCTCAGTTCACAGCTGGAGAGTAGAAGCTGACAGTTGACTTCTGCTTTCAGCCCCCAGCAGGCCTGTCCATCTTATTTCTGCTTGCTGAGCTGAATGTGGTCAAGGGTCAGAAATGGGGCTGCAGAAGAAAGTTGGGTGTAAATGTCCGCTTCAAGCATGAGAATCATGAGAATCATGCTTGAAGGCCTCTTCCTGCTAAACTGAATCACATGAACAAATTTTCTCAATACCTTTCCCATCCAAGTCCTTCGCAGTTTGGAAGCCTTTATTTTGGAAGGCAAAACTTTATTTGGAACCATGATCATCTTATAATGCATGTTCTGAGAAATGAAACATGTCTTCTAAAATAAGATGACATAAAATACCCTGTGTGTGAGTCCTGTTACTGAAGAAGCTAGAATATGCTGGCAATTTAAGTTTTGCAAAAGAGGGAAAACTATTTCACAATCTGGACAAAATATCTTCAACATTTTAAACTATATCTCCCCACCCCACCCCGAAAAAGCACATAGCATTAAAAAAAAAAAAAAAAAGCAGATAGCATCTTCAGGGAGCTATAGGAATTTGACAAGATGGAAGAGGGCTGACCAGGCAGGTTGGGCTGAGGAGAGGCCGGACAAGAACTTGAAGGGATCTTACATTCCAAGCCAAGGAAGATGAACTCTGACTTGATGGCCTTAGAGGGTTCAGGGTCAATCTGAACAGTGTGGCCTTTCAGAAAGGTCATTGGGCAGATGGTGGTGGGACTGGGATCAGGACCCCAAAGGGAAGGTCTCAGCAGGACCCTTGTGAGGGGTTCTGGGGCCTGCAGGGAAAGGATACTCCTGAACCATGAAGAAGAATCAGCTGGAGTTGGCACCAGGGAGTGAGGGCAGGAGGGGAGGTCCCAAGATGTCCTACCAGTGATGGCACTTAGCGCTTACTGAGGCCCTGCAGGAGAATAGAACCAGCTTAAGGTGTGTTGATTTCCCCATTACTGTGAGAACTGAATTCAATGCTGAACTTGTGAACCCTTCACAACCAGCTGGCTCCCCAGTCTCACCTTCCACAATTCTCTTCAAAACTGACACCTTCAGGCACTTTTCCCCCTGTATTTTCAGCATAGTGTATTTTTATCAACATGGTATTGGAGTTTATTAGTCATATACTTAAAAAATGTTTTTGATTGCACATATATATATAACATCATTGTGTACCCCAAGGTTCTCCCACTACCTTGTCACCAGTGAACCATCGTCTTAATCTCTTGTGCCCATCTCTCCCCTGATTTTACTCCCTCCCCTTCTCCTGCTCTATGCTTTGGTTCTGTTGACAATTAGTTTTAAATTTTACTTGTCTTTTTGTTTGTTTTCCCTATATCCTACATACAGGTGAGGTCATCCAGTATTTCTCTTTTTCTACCCTCAGGTATTCCTAATTATACAACTGATAGATGTTTATTACATAGAATTTGGAAAAGACAGAAAAATGCAAATAAAATAAAAATCACCCATAAAGCTGGGCACAGTGCCACGTGCCTGTAAGTGACAGCTTATGGAGTCACAGCAAGGTCTGGGGATCGCGGTTCGAGTCCCATCAAACATAGCAAGACCTAGTTTCAAAACATAACTGGGCATGGTGGCGCGTGCCTGTAATCCCAGCTACCTGGAAAGCTCAGGCTGGGGATTGCTTGAGTCTGTGGTATCCCAGGCAAAAATAGAAAAATAGCAAGACCTAGTCTCAAAAAAAAAAAAAAAAGATCACCCATAAACCTATTACAAATATAACCACAGAAAATATTTGAGATATTTTCTTCACAGACAATCCTCTGCTTTGAATATTTATTACAAAACTAGAACATAGATATTTACAGATTAGTAACTAGTTTTTCCCCCCACTTAACATTTTATTGCAGACATTTTTCAAAATCATTTAAAATTTTGGAAACAGAATTTTAAGCAACTGTGGTAAGCATTATAAGCCATTTACAATTATTTTCATAATCAACATTTGGTTCTCTCTTATCACCATATTTTTTATTTCCTTATTGTTTCTCTCTCTCCCTCTACCCCCCTCCCTCATTTTGGTCAATAACAACTACTGTTTCCTTTGCTTTTTTTTTTTTCCTCTCTAGGAAATGAAAGGTGCATAGTCTATGTTTATCAAAAAAAAATACTCTGAACGGTACACTTTTTTGGCAGTACCTATGCACTACTCTTCAGCCCAGCAGTCTCTGCGGAATCATCTCATTCATTCATCATTCAGAGAAAAACTTACTGAGCGCCGGTTACATACCAGACACAAAAGTCACCAAGAACAGGACAGTGAACATGACAAAGGCCCTCTGGACCATCAGCTCCTACGCAAGCCTCCTAACCCTTCCCCACAAAGAGTGTGTGGCTTCCCTCTTGGTATACTCATAAAATTTTATTTGTGCCTCAATTTCAATACTTTTCACATACTTTAATATTTTCTGGGCTGAGATCCCTCTTGGGTGCCTAGCCCAATCTCACCTCCATTTCTTTGGGAAGTTGCCCAGGACCCAGAAGCCAGGAATGCTTCAGAAAATGACTACATGTGTCCAGAGGGAGGTGGTGACCTCTGAGTTCAGTGACAGTATTTCCTAAATCTGAAATCAGGACACTTGGTTCAGTAAACTTAAGACTACAGTGGCAGAGTCACTTAGGGACTCTTGGAGCTCACTTTAGTCATTTGGGGGCTTCAGTTAATCAAACAGCATTTATGAGCAGCAGTAAACTGTGTCCACACTGTGGGAGCCCATCTGCCTGGGGAAGGCCACATCTCCACCCCAGCTCAGCTGGCCCCTCAGACAAGGGCAGGTAACACATCCCCTGATGACTGGTGGTAACAGCGAGACTTGACCCACCTCTCCCTGTCTCCTGCCCTACCTCCCTCCAGGCCAGGCCCTGTGCCTGTCACACTCACTCAGTTCCCAGACGCCTCCCTTTTTATAGGTCAGTCTGTCTGCTTCCAGCCTCTGCACCCTGACTCAACAACTTCCTCCTTACAAATGTCCTCTTTGCCCTGGGGAAATACCAGCCACTCTGAGCCATGTGGCCCCAGACTCCATACTGGACTGGTCTCTGAGACTGGGCACCCTTGAGTCTTGTCCCTTCTTCTCCTTCCCAGAGTCACAGGGGAAGCCCCAGTTCCGTCACCCTCCTTGACTTCCTCACTCTCGCTGATGGTCCCTGAGAAGGGAAGGAGCTGCCTGGGAACAGAGGAGGGGACACAGGCCCAGGGAACACATAGTAGTGAGGACTCCAGCAAGACCCTTGGGGGTCTCCTCTCTTCTTACCTCTTGGGTGTGTGCTGGAGTGGGGAGGCGGTGAGGAAGGGCGAGTGCTGAGACGCCAAAGAGCCACCCTTGGGTTACACAGGCCTCTTCTATCAAGCCTAAACTCTTCACTGCATGGCAGAGTGAAATCACCCACCACCTCCACCCCATCTGAGCGAAGATGAAGCACATATGTTCGTAGCAGTCCTTGTGTCTCCCACTCTCAGGCTGGCAACTCAGTCTCTGCGCCCTCCCCGCTACCTTCCCCACGCTGCCATGCCCAGCACCGCCCTTCACAGTCATGTCCACATCCTCCTCCGGCATAGAAACCACACGCACGCAAGGTGGACCCACACAGGGGCCAGGGCTTCTGAGACTGCACCTGCTGGAAGACTCACGTCTCTGCCCCAGTACCTGAATCCTCTGGTGGTCCATTGGTGGGTGACAGAGCAGAGTCGTGGGTCAGACTGGAGTCCACACATTTAGCTGAGTGCACACCCAGCCCCTGCTTCGGGTGGACCCGTACAGCCTGGCCATTAGCAGGGCTGATTCTGCAGGACTGTTCTAATCTATGGGACCAAGTGTACTTTCAGAGGAATCCTAGTAGGGAGTTTGCTGGAACGTCATTTCCTTCTTTCCAGACTCACGTCCCTGGGGAATCCTCTGAGAAGTCACAGAAGAAGATTTGGCATGGTGCAGTTTCAGCAGCTGGCTACAGGACCAAAAAAATGGACAAAAAGGTGGTGGGGAGAATAGGTATCGATGAGGAGGGTTCATTAGGTCCACAAACACTCAGTGTAGGTCCTGGTCTATGAGCTGGGTGTGGGTCTCCGATGCTGGTGCTGGGTAAAGACGTTGGGTGCTGCTGGGTATGAGTGAGATGCATGGGTATTAGATACATATTGGTGAAGTCCAGGGTTCGGGTGCTGTGTGTGAGTGCTGGATGCAGGTGCTGAGTGTGGGTGCTGCTGGAAATTCCAGGGTTAAGAAGCTGATGAAAATTTTGAAGGAAGGTACTGGATGCAAATACTAGATAACCATGAGGTTGGAAGTAATGAAGGTGGTAAAAGCTGAGAACCATTCTCACCTCCTGTCTAGTCATTTATAGTCACTCAGAGGCCGCTGCCTCTCTCGCTTCTGGCCCACCAGAAGCAGGGGCTTCCACAGTCTCATCCTGGTTGCCTACCAGAGGCTCAATCTCCACCTTCAGGCCAGGAGCGGACCCAGCCTTTAGCTCCTCCAGCGCCAAGGAGCTCAGGCAAGATTTCCGTCTGCCAAAGAAAGTGGTGAGAGCAGGCTGAGGGCCAGGCCTCTCGTCCTCAGACTCCCTGGAGCTCTTCTCATCTCCAGACACTCCCACAGTAGTGGTCATGGCCTCCTCATCAGATATTGGGGCCGGCCCTGCCCAGGCATCTACCACCCCATTGCGCTTGCCCCCCCTGTTGAGGGTCAGGGCCCCTGTCCTCCGCTTCTGCCGCTGGCGCCACAGCAGGAGCAGTGCCACCAAGACAATGACCACCAGCAGGGTCACAATGACAGGGATCAGCAGGGATCCACTGGTCCCTGGATTTAGAGGCAGGGAGGGCGTATTGCTTACATCTAGGGAGGTCTTTGAGGTGGTCTCAGTAGATATTTTTACCCTAGAGATGGGGGAGCCACTGGTCCCCTGGGAGGTCTCTACAAAGCTGGTTGTCATGGTAACAAGAGATCCACTGGTCTCATCAGAGATAGCCTGAGAGCTAGTTGCTATGGCGACAGGGAGTTCACTGGTCTCATCAGAGGTATCCAGAGAGCTAGTTGCCATGGTGACAGGGAGTCCACTAGTTCCACTGGAGGTGTCCAGAGAACTGGTTGCCATGGTTATAGGAGATTCACTGGTCCCATTGGTGGACTCCAGAGAGTCAGTAGCCGTGGTAACAGGGGGGCCACTGATCTCTTCCATGGGTTTCAGAAAGGTAGTTACCAAGCCTTCATCAGTCACAGCATGGGGACCCAGAGAATTTGTTGCTATGGACACAGCAGGGCTACTGGTTGTGTTAGAGATTTCCAGGAAAACTGTTGACTTCTTGTTGGAAATTTCCTGGGAGATTGTTGATGCGGATTTAGGGTCAGTACTGACATCAATGGACGTCCCAGGAAAGGCCTCCTCAGTCCCCACATAGGTAGTAAAGGATGGGTTCCAGGTGGTCTGCTGCCTGGCATTGTCATTCTTCTCCGGGTCCCTTGCTAATGTAAAACTGGAGGTCACTGAATTGAGGTTTGTGGTCTCAGAGTTCTCTGGGACCAAAGAAACATAGGCCCTAGTGGGCATGGTCGTTGACAGAAGATTTGGTTGTTCTTGGGCCCAGGCACCAACACAGAGGAGGAGAAGAAGGGTCTTTTCCATGACAAGAGGCCTGAGCCGGAGTTGGGACCTGGGGATGGTGGTAGAGGGGGTCCGATTGAAGAACATAAAGATCCAGGGGAGGACCTGGCCAGGCCCTCCCTCCTGCCCACTTCCCTGCCAGTTGTCAGATCTCACTTGTGGTTTAACGGCTTGTTCCACCCTTGCTTTTGCTATTGTCAGAAACAACAAGAGAACAAATGCTGGTAGCTCCCCCATCAACTATCCCATAGCCCCCACCCCAGGACTTAGCAGCTCCGGCTTTAGCCACGGTGGACAGTGTTGGCCTTCCCTAGCTTTTTTCAGCCCTAGTGACCCTGGTGCTCTTTTTTCATCACCCATTTGGGTCTTTTCAAGCTATAAGCACCTCCCCAGGCCCCCTGTGGTCTCTGCCCCACCAGTCACGCCTCCTTACCAGCTCACTTGATAAGGACTAGGCCACTCCAACTCCTTCTGAAGCTAGGGCAGCACTGGAAAGACCCAGCATGGGGCCCCAAGGGGAAAGGAAGTGGCTGACTCCACCCCGCCCCAGCCCCAGCATCCTGCCCCACCCACTATCTCATCAGTCCCGATAAGAAGACCCACTTGCTCTTTCTGGGGTCTGAGGTGGTGCAGGGGCTCTGGGTCTCAGCTGAAGCAGGTAGGGATGGGGGGAGGAGCCTGGAAAGAGGATCTCTGAGTGTTAATGGGAAAGAAATGGCAAGGGGTAAAGCCAGGATAGGAATGGAGGTCAGAGAGGAGGTGATGGGAGTGCTTGCTCAAGAACTAGGGGGTGCGGAGGAAGAGATGGTAGGGGAAGGTGGTTTCATTTGCAGCTGTGGTCTCCAAGCTGTGAGGCTCCTAGGCAGTGCCAGAACAAGAGGGAGCCCTGACTCTGGCTGGGGAGTGAGTGACTAGAAGGTGCATGTGGTGCCTGATCATTTCTTCCACGCTCTCAAGGAGCTGGAGTGGGGTCACCATTATGACTCAGTGGTGGACTAGTTAATCAAATCAAGGTGACGACTAGGCACTGCATAAGCCCTGAACCTCTTTTTATAGAAGACTAATAAGATGTGCATGGAAGGCAATCAGGTAAAATAGCCCTGGAGGTTATAACCACATTTCTTAGGATAGGTATGAGTGGGGGAGGGGAGCACTCTTTATTTTCTCTTTTTCCATAGTTGCCTTTTCTGACTTCCTTCTACTCAGCAAGCTGTGACTTTCCATGTGTGTGTGTGTGTTTTGGGGGGAGGGGAGGATTATTTTTCTTTAAAAGAGAAAAAGAAAGCCGACTGTTATGTTGTAAAAGTAATATATGCATATGGTAGGTGATTGACAGGCCAATGTCAGGGTCTGAGTTGTACCACCCACTCAAGCTGGTGAGCAAACAGCATTAGCATCATGTTTGCATGATTCCCCTTGTCTCCCAGCAGCTGAAGAAAATGGTCCTAGGGAGATTTCCCTTTGCCCTAAGGGAGTCCTGCTTTATTCTTCAAAGTGCTTACTATCAGCACCACCCTGACACAGGGCCTGAGTCAAGCTTGATCAGGGCCTGGCATCTGGGCTTACCAGCTAGAGTGTGCCCATAGTGCGCTGCCTCTCCCAAAGCCGGGAGGGTATAACAAAAAAGTCTCCATAGCACCAGGCCGACACTTGCAGCAAAGGTAGTGTTCATATAAGCAACGTGTGTGTGTTTATCGTATTTGATTGTGTCAGGTATACTGTCTGCATTTTTTCTTTCTTTACTGAACAAATGAGAGAGAAAGGAAGGAAAAAGAAAGGAATGAAAGGAGGAGAGGAAGGAAAGAGAAAAAAACATTTCATTGTCAGACTTTTAGGTTGTCTCAACATTTCATGACTGCAAACAGAAAGGTAAGACTCATTGGCTGCAAAGTGATTAGAGGTTAGTTTTTGTTTTTGTTTAATTCTAGAAAATCAACAGAAATATTTGTAAAACTGCACTTTGGATTCCCAATTCCTGATCTTTAAAAAGATCACTGAAGCAAAAAGAATTTCTTACAAAATTGTCATGTTAGCCAAGTAACTGCTGCTGACAAAATTGCGTGTCCCCAGGCTCTGTGCCGAACCCCTTCTTTTGGGAGAGCTGAGCGGACATGAAGGTGTCCATCTCTCCTAAAGGACTCAAGAAATAGGGTCTGGCCAGCACATTCTACAGACCTTGAGGCGAAGGGAGAGACAAGAAAAGGTAAACAGAAGGTGGCGTTGCCCTTAAGACAATACAGAAATGCAATCATAATTAGAAAATTCTGGTAGCAGAAGCCAGGGAGTAACACTGCTCATCAGTGTTTTGCAACCATCCAATCCCAAGTAGGCTCATCATCAGTTCTAGGAGATAAAAGAAAATGTCAGAGCCCTTGGCATTCTCTTCACAGGATTTTTAATAGTGAACAGAGGAGACCAACGGGCAAGAAAATAGTCACTTGAAGCCAGGCATGATGGCACATGCCTGTAATCCAAGTGCTGGGAGGCAAGAGGCCAGGGATCACTTGACTTCGCAGGTTCGAGACCACCCCAGGTAACATAGCAAGACCTGGTCTCGAAAAGCAACCGGGCCTGGTGGCAGCTGCTTATAATGCCAGCTACCTGGGAGGCTGAGGCTGGGAATCTCTTGAGTCCGTGGGATCAGGACTACCCCAGGCAACATAGCTGACCTAGTCTCAAAAAAAAAAAAAAAAAGAAAGAAAGAAAAGAAAAAGAAACAAAGCCAGGTTATTCTAAGCACCCAAGGCCAAGAATAAAGATCTTGAAGGTAGTAATACTTACTATGTAGTAAAACTGATACTTACTATGCTACATTTAGAGCTGCCTGCTTGTCTATAAATAATCAAGTAACAGAATATTTGCTTAAAAGTGATTAGGTCAGCCTTTGAGAATGTCTAGGAAGATTTCAGAGAAACATATCTTTAAAAGTTCAAAGGAGTTACATAATACTGCACATCTGTGCGCACGGCCCATATCAGCAGGACCAGCTGGCAAGGGTGTGGAGAAAAAGAAAGCTTGTGCATTGTTGTTTTGTTTTTCTTTTTTTGAGACTAGGTCTCACTATTTTTGCCCGTGGACCTGCAGGCTCTCGTTCCCCGGGGTACCACAGACTCAAGCAATCCCCAGCCTCAGCTTCCCAGGTAGCTGGGATGACAGGCACACGCCACCACGCCCAGCTATTTTTTTTGGAACTAGGTCTCACTACGGGCCCCAGGCGGGACTCAAACCACGATCCCTAGGCCCGGCCGCTTCATGGGCTGAAGCTTACAGGCACGAGCCACCGTGCCCGGCCTCGGTGGATCCATTTTTAATATTTCGAGAAACCCCCATATAGTTTTCCACAGGAGCTGGACAAGACCAATTCTCATTAACAATGCACAAGTGCCAGGCACGGTGGCTCGTGTCTGTAAGCTTCAGCCCATGAAGCGGCCGGGCCTAGGGATCGTGGTTTGAGTCCCGCCTGGGGCCCGTAGTGAGACCTGGTTCCAAAAAAATAGCTGGGTGTGGTGGCGTGCGCCTGTAATCCCAGCTACCTGGGAAGCTGAGGCTGGGGATTGCTTGAGTCTGTGGTGCCCCGGGCAACGTGAGCCTGTGGTTCCATGGGCAAAAATAGAGAGATCTAGTCTCCAAAAAAAAAGGATCCACCGTATGACCCAGCAATTCCACTTCTAGATATATGAAAACAATCATTCAAAGGGGATATGCATTCCTGTTCTCACTGCAGCATTGTAGACAACAGCCACGATATGAAAGCAACCTAAGTAAGCACCATGGTAAATGAGTGGGCCATGAAGATGGGGTATTTCTTCCAAGGTACTTGGACATGATGGAATACCACTTAGCTGTTTAAAAAGAGAGAGATTAAATCTTGACATGTGAGGCAACATGGATGAACCTAGAAGGGATTATGCTAAGTAATGTAGAAGGAAAAGACAAACAGCAGATGATTTCATAAATAAAAAAGTAAAGCAAAGGAACCGACAAACCTAGGCTGGGCATGGTGGCGCATGCATGTAGGTGGCAGCCTAGGAAGCCATGGCCGGGGCCAGGGATCGCGGTTTGAGTAGTGAGACCTAGCCCCCAAAAAATAGCTGGGCGTGGTGGTGCCCACCTGTAATCCTAGCTACCTGGGAAGCTGAGGCTGGGGATTGCTTGAGTCTGTGGTACCCTGGGCAACATGAGTCTGCGGTTCCTGGACAAAAATAGCGAGACTTAGTCTCAAAAAAAAAAAAAAAAAAAAAAAAAAACTGAAATCAAGCAGTCTTCAGATCTGACAGCAGAACTAAGACTTAGGGGTTGGGGTACTTTGGGGGAGGGAAGAGTGGGAGAGGGCAAACTGAACTGTAGAGGATTATTGGTGCTTGGCAGTGGGCATGATATGGCAACTGATGCACCATGGACTAGATGTGAACCTACACCCCTAAACCATATTACAATGTTGTGAGAAAAAAAAAAAGTTAAAGAGAACAGGGACTCCTCTCCTGTTGCAGATTACATCCAATCTACCTGTAAAGTGGACTGTCTGCTTTCAAAATGGGACCAGCACCTGACACCTGGAACTTGGCTTCTAGATATCACCCCCTTGGAAAATGCCTGATGTCAGGACTGGAACAGGGAAAGCATAAGATGAGCCTGGAATATTTTGCTGCATCAGAAAGTAAGGAAATTCTGGAAGAATGTCAGGAATCTGTCAGAAGGACAAGGAACTGTGTGGGAGAATCTGGCTTGTCCAAAGCAGGAATACTTGGGACTTCAAAACGAGGGATGGCAGAACTAACACTGAATGAAGAAAGGACCTCTAAATTCACACTGATTCTGAAAAGATTATAGAGAGGCACACAACTAAGAAGGAAGGAAAGAGAGTAGGGAAAATTCTATTACAGTAGCAAAGCTAGAAAGAATGTGCAACTTTAAAACAATCAATCCATAATTACCATAAAAATAACTGATTCAGGTGAGAATGGGTGTTAACGCCATTTAGTGAAGTTGAATAGTAAGGTGGGGGGGTGCATATAGGATATTTTTGGAGTATTAAAGTATCTCCCCACCAGATAGGTATTTATTACCCAGAAAAAAGAACAAACTTATTGAGGAAATCTAACAGGAATTGTCTTCTCCAAGTCAAAGTTAACACCAGTAAGAACTGGCATGGTGGTACATGCCTGTAAGCGGCAGCTGGCAGCCTAGGAAGCTGCTGCTGGGCCAAGGGATCTCAATTCGAGTCCCGTTGGGGGCACGTAGTGAGACCTAGGTCCAAAAAAATTAAAAAATATAGCTGGGCATGGTGGCACATGTCTGTAATCCTAGCTACCTGGGAAGCTGAGGCTGGGGATTGCTTGAGTGACCACAGGGCAATGTGATCCTGTGGTTCCACAGGCAAAATAGCAAGAATTGGTCTAAAAAAAAAAAGAGATCCCTAGCCTCAGCCTCCCAGGTAGCTGAGATTACAGGTGCTTGCCACCACACCCGGCTATTTTTTTAGACACTAGGTCTTGCTATGTTGCCCGGGGTAGTCTCACACCCACAGACTCAAGCGATCCTGGCCTCAGCCTCCCAGCGCTGGGATTACAGGCTCACACCACCACACCCGACCCCCCCAGATGTTAAATGGTTAAAGAGACAGAACAGCTAAAGACAACCGTGGGATCTTGAATTGGAGGAAAACGCTGTAGTGGGGAATATTTGACAAAATTCAAATACAGACTGTTGAGAGAATAATAGCGTTGTATTAACATTAACTTTCAGGGATTTGATAAGCATGTTATGGTTATAAGAGAAAGGCCTTTCTCGTGGAATATATGTTAATGACGATAGGAATAAAGGTGCAAAATGCAGCAACTTCCTCATAAACAGATATACATGATACAAATAATCATAACAATAAAGGAATAATATAAGAGATAAAAATAAAATGTGTCAAAATGTCCCTTGGTAGTGAAGAGTCTGCAGTGGTTCATTACATTATCCTTGTGCTTTTTTTCTGCAATTGAAATTCTTCAAACCAAAATGATGTACTAGAATATAGCCCAAAGCTGGGCATGGTGACGCGGGCCTATAATCCAAGTGCTGGGAGGCAAGAGATTTGGGATTGCTTGAGTTCAAGGGTTCAAGACTACCGGGCAACATAGCAAGACCTGGTCTTGAAAAAGCAGCCAGGAGCGGCCGTGAGCACCTGTAATCCCAGCTACCTGGGAGGCTGAGGCTGAGAACTAGTCTCAAATAAATAAATAAACAAACAAACAAAGAATAAAATAAAATATAGTCCAGAATCTGACTGCTCTTCCTCATCACTGTTGCCCCTTAGTCCAAGCCTGTCTTTCCTCACCTGGACTCTGCACCTTCTCAGTGCGACTTCATCCTCCTTCCAGCTACTGGCTACACAGCAGCCAGCAGACGTGAGCAAACACTGGGTCCTATCCTTCCCTTGTGCCAAACTCTGAGATAGCTCCCTTTCTGAGGGACAGCCATCAGATGGCACCAATCTGATAGACTCCATCTTTCATTGCCTCTACTCCTGTTTCCCAGGCCTCCATTTTGGTCCTGTGTAACTCTCACCCCAGGGCACAGCCACAAAGTCGTTGAGGTAGTAAACCAGATTTCCTGGGCAGACCCAGCTCAGCCACTGACAGAAGCCAGCTGCGGCCTCTTCTGGGAGACTCTTCACCCAAATAGCTAATAGCTCCTTTTCTCACAAGTGTTTGCTTACTTGCAACCTTAACTTGGCTTTGCCCAGCCTCCCATTGGAAAGCACACCTCCTCCCTCTGACCTGCATGCCCATCCCTCACCCTTGCTTTCTCTCCACAGCATGCTCATTTTCTAGCACATCATGTTATTTGGTTTCTTATTTTGTCTATGTCTTTCTGTCCCCAAGGGAATGTAAATTCTGATTATCTGGGTGAGGGTTTGTTTATGCCTGTACCACCAGCATCTAGAACATTCTTGGTAGACTGTAGTTGCACCATTGGCCATGTTTATTGACTGAAGAATTCTTGACTGAGAGAAGGAAGGAAAAGGGTGGCAGGTTGATGAACTGTGCTGAGGTCAGGCAGCAAAGAGATCAGAGAGGGGTGAGAGGGGTAGGGGGAGGGTAGGGGCACGAAGCATGGGTGTAGATGAAATCATCAGTTTTGCATGCTGAGGAGTGATGCCAAGGACTTGTGTTCTGTGAAGATAATATTTCTTCCCTCCCCCAAAACCTGTTCCTCACCAGAGTTTGGACTTTCAACTCTGATCTTTCAGCAAAGACTCTGCACATTCTTGGAGGTGATGGTCATTTATAGTCAGACACCAAAACAGACAGAAAGCAGCAGGCAGAAGAGAACCTGCTCCTCTCTGCCCCCAAGCCTGAGGCTGGGAATCCATAGGGGTGAGGACACCTGAGCTGCATTACCTGTTATCTGTAAGGCCTTTTCATCTCTCTGCCTCTGTCTCTTTGCCTATAAAAATTAGAAATAACACTGTTTTTTCACATTATCAGGAAGATTAAATTAGACAGTGTAAGGAGTCTGAGCACCAGTAGCTGCTGTATAAAGACAAGTTCAAGTTCCATTCTGATCCTCTAGGTCTCCAGGATCTGGACTTTCTTAGGGACTTGGGCCCTTTCTTTGCATTGACAACCCTCACCAGGAGCAAGAAAAACATGGCAGTCTTTGCCTTGCAGAATTTGCATCTCGTCAGAAGTACAAGTACTAGTTTATTCATTGAATATAACTGGTTCTTCATTATTACCAATATGATACAGATTATAAGTACGAAAATAAGACTCCCCCCCCAACTCTGCTCCCAAGTCATGGTCCCGAAAGGCACCATTTTTTTTTTTTTTTAGGTCTCGCTATTTTTGCCCATGGAACTGCGCAGGCTCATGTTGCCCGGGATACCACGGACTCCAGCAATCCCCAGCCTCAGCTTCCCAGGTAGCTGGGATTACAGGCACATGCCACCATGCCCAGCTATATTTTTTTGGAGCTAGGTCTCGCTATGTGCCCCCGGCGGGACTCGAACCGTGATCCCTGGCCCCAGCCACGGCTTCCTAGGCTGCCGCTCAGAGGCATGTGCCACCATGCCCAGCCAAAAGGCACCATTTTAAATCCTTTGCACTTATTCTAGTCTGGGTTCTTTAGCTGGGCCCACATCCCTAAACACAATGGTGATTCTACCAGACCCCTGACCCATTTCTCTGCCATGTTCTGCCAGCCTCCAGCCTAGGACAGGAGGAAGTCACCTGCTGGCCCAATCCACTGTCCATGTCAGTTCCCTCCTTCTTTTAGGTCCCTCATAACTGTTAGTAACATCTTCCTGTCACTATAAATAAGCTCTCTGAGGTGATTTTCAGGCATAACCACAAAGTCCTTGAGGAAGTAAACCAGGCTTGCTGGGCAGACCCAGGCTCAGCCAGAGAGAGGATGTGATCCTAGGCAACAAATAGAAACTTTCTGCACCTCAGTTTGCTTCTCTGTCAGAGGATTAAATTAAAAATCATAAGTATAAAGCTTAGTTCTCCCACTGCAATTGGCCAGTTAGAATTTAAAATGCTCAAAAATCACATGTGACTGGTGACCACTGTACTAGATGATGAGGTCAACAAAAATGAGAGAGAAAAATATCCAAGCCTAAGAAAGTGGTTAATATAGTGACCAAAGGGCTGGGCATGGTGGTGCATGCCTTTAAGCGGCAGCCTAGGAAGCCATGGCTGGGGCCAGGGATCACGGTTTGGTTTGAGTCCTGCTGGGGGCACATAGCGAGACCTAGTTCTAAAAAAATAGCTGGGTGTGGTGATGCACACCTGTAATCCCAGCTACCTGGAAACCTGAGGCTGGGGATTGCTTGAGTCTGTGGTACCCCAGGCAAGGAGAGTCTGCGGTTCCATGAGCAAAAATCTAGTCTCAAAAAAATATATGTGTGTGTGTGTGTGTGTGTGTGTGTGTGTGTATAATGACCAAGTCCACATTTGATTCTGAACTTCTGGGACTGAACTCAAAGGAGACATTTTACATGTGAATGTTCAAGGAGAATTCACTTAGTCAAAAAGAAGGAAATACAGTAGTTCCTCAGAAGAGACCAGTATTTTCCTGGCACTCTAAAATTAGTCCTCATGTGAGGACATGGGAATGTTTTTGCATGATTGATGTCACAGATGTCATGCCAGCGGGCAGAGTAACCACCCTGGAACCCCATAAGCCTGAAGGCAACTCCAGTCAACAATCATGTGCATAGGGCTATGGGCATAGTTCTGAGTCTTGATTTCTCTGCGTTTACAAGCAAGATAAAGGGTCTACCTCAAGGTGATTTAACTTGTTCATTTAAAAACAAACCATGCATATACACAATGGAATATTACCCATCAATTAAAAATGACAAATTTATGATAACAGGGATGTACCTAGCAGAAATCATATTAGCAGAAACAAGTCAGAAAGAAAAAGACAGAAACCAATGGTTTCACTAATATATGGGTAACGGAAAAAACAAGCAAAAGATCAGGAGGAAAAGTCCAAACAAGCTAACAACCAAACTAAAGAACACAACTGGGGGGCAGGGGTGGGTGAGCCCTGGGAAATACAAAGATGTGAAACATATATATGTATATGTATATATATATATATATGTATATATATATACATGTATATATATGTATATATATATACAAACAAACAAAAAGAGACTACATGGATGGTAACAAATCAAATAAAGTGTCAGTCACCTGTCTCCCCAGAGGAGACCTTCTCCTGAGGTAAGACAGATCCTAGCTAAATATATAATATTATGGAAGGATATAAAGTGGAAAGGAGGTGTCTAGAGAATGCTCGTTTCCCAGGAAACTTCTTTGAAAAGTTGACATCTGAGCAAAGTGAGGGAGCCAACCATGCAATGATATGATAGCCAGGGATGGGAAGAACAAGACAGTTAAAAGGCTCCCAAACAAGATCATGTTGGCATGTTTGGGGCCCCAAGGGGACCAGTGTGGCTGAATCAGAGCACAGGGAGAAGGTGGGAGGCAAGTCAGAGAAAAGGGGCCAGATGGTATGTGGCATCTTAAGGGCCTTCGCTCTTGAGTCAGTGCAGGCTATTGGAGAACTTTGCCTTTGTAAAGTCTCCCTCTGGTGCTTCAGGGAAGACAAACTCTAAATGTGAGGGAAGTGGGGTGCAGGAAGAACAGTAAGGTGCTCTGCATCCCACCAGGTAAGAGATGTCTAAGTCTAAACCTGGATGATGAGACATGTGGAGAGAAATAGTCAGTGGTTGAATATTTTTTAACATAATATGAACAGGGGTTCTTAACATGCTGGCTGTGGGTGTGTGAGAAAGAGGATTTGATGATAACACCAAGGCTTTCTGATACTATAAGGCCTGGGTAGAGCAAACTTGGTAGAGCTGACAAAGAGTTCATCTGGGGACATGTTAAATTTGATATGCCTGTTAGACATATCAAACCATGTGGAGGTTTCAAGTAGGCAATTCTGAAACTCATGGAAGAGGGTCCCCTGAGGATGTAAGTTTGGGGGACATCAGCATTTGAGTGGTGTTTTTTAAAGTCATGAGTCTCTGGGTGGATGAATTTACTGACGTGAAGAAAAGAGAACCAGTACTAACTAATACGTGAGACGAGTGTGCTCCACTTACAGAAAGGGCAGTGGTAACTCAGAGAGGTTAACAACTTGCCCGAGGTCACACAGCTGGTAAAAGATAGAATCAGGATTAAAACCTACATTCCCAAGCCAGAAACTAGGTTCTTTTTTTTTTTTTTTTTTTGAGACTAGGTCTCACTATTTTTGCCGGTGGAAATGCAGGCTCACATTGCCCGGGGTACCACGGACTCAAGCAATCCCCGGCCTGTTTCCCACGTAGCTGGGATTACAGGCGTGCGCCACAACACCCAGCTATATTTTTTTGGAACTAGGTCTCGCTACTTGCCCCCAGCCGGGCTCGAACTGCTATCCCTGGCCCTGGCCGGGGCTACTTAGGGTGCCACCTACAGGAATGCACCACCATGCCGGGCCCAAAAGCTAGGTTCTAATTCAGGCCTTTTTGCATTTCAATTAGGGTAGTCCGCGGCAGCTTCTGTTGATGGAATTTGCCCCATTAATTTAGACCATTCAGAGGCTTTATCGCTTGGGCTCTGAAACTAGGTTTTTCTCAACTGAACATTGAGATGAGCTGGAGAATCAGTTCAAAGTTCTTGATGCCTGGTGGGACCCCACGGGCTGAGACAGGGCAGGTCTGCGTGCTTGGCAAAGGCAGAGTGGGAGGAGTCTTGATGGATTTTGAAAGTTGGAGGCCTCAATTGTCTCGCTATCAGCCAATAAAGACACAGGTTGATCCTCTGCAGTTTTTGAACAAAGCTGATGGGGTGATCAGTATCACACCTGGAAACCTTCCCCCAGTCAAGAAAAATGTCAAGATTGGAGTCACCTGCTGTTTGCCTTTCATCTCTCTTCTAAATTGAAAGCAATTGTGCTAACCTCCCCAGGACTATCCTAGGTCTAAAGAAGAAAATATCTGTGCAGTCACCCGATTCATAGCAAATCCTGGCCCAGGCTTTAATCTCTTCTCATTATAGCTATTAAGAATCTCAGAAGATGCCGGGCAAGGTGGCGCATGCCTGTAGAAGGTAGTTTAGGAAGCCGCTGCCGGAACCAGGGAACCGGGAATCGCGGTTCGAGTCCCACCTGGGGCCCGTAGCGGGACCTAGTTCCAAAAAAAAAAAAAAAAAAAAAATAGCTGGGTGTGATGGCGCACGCCTGTAATCCCTGCTACCTGGGAAGCTGAGGCTGGGCATCGCTTGAGTCTGTGGTACCCTGGGCAATGTGAGCCTGAGGTTCCATGGGCAAAAATAGCGAGATCTAGCCTCAAAAGGAAAAAAAAAAAGCAAAATATCCAATCCCTTAGTAAATGTTGTCCACAACAGTCAAGTTAAAAGTAACAGAAAATAGATTTTAGGGAGTCTGAGCTTTGGTCACTGGACTCAAAATTGCTCTATTGTTCTTCTAGGTAAAAATAGCGCAGGACTGTAAGCTTCAGCCTATGAAGCGGCCGGGGCTAGGGATCGCGGTTCGAGTCCCGCCTGGGGCCCGGAGCGAGACCTAGTTCCAAAAAATACAGCTGGGCGTGGTGGCGCGCGCCTGTCATCCCAGCTACCTGGGAAGCTGAGGCTGGGGATTGCTTGAGTCTGTGGTACCCCGGGCAACGAGAGCCTGCGGTTCCACGGGCAAAAATAGCGAGGACCTAGTCTCAAAAAAAAAAAAAGCGCAGGAGTCACAGAAAGTACCTCTAAGATCTCTGGTCCCCAAGGAGGTGGCCAGCATGTAGGCAGAGCAAAAGCAAGATACGACTGAGATCAGGAATCTAACACAGTCAGTGCTTCATGCCATTCAGGGATCTGTGGGCATCAGCTCCTGAGGAAGATTTACTAAAACGAATTGTGAGAGTCGCTGATTTTGGAGTTGTCTTTGCCTTTAAATGCCACAGAATAGAAGAATATGTTCGGGTTGATGCAGAGCCCAAAGCTCATGACTGAACCATCACAGATGGTTCCTTGTGTTCCAGAAGCACAGGAGGTTCCTTCTAAGGGAACAGCCAATGTGGTGGACTAGGTAAAAACCACCATGAGCTCCAGTGACCCCGAGAGGGGGTACCCTGTAAATGCTAAGTGAACACCCCAGAAGATCGGTCAGGTTGCTTCATGTGCTCATTATGTGGGATGGCAGTATGATGATGGGAGTCCTCACCCAGTGAATATGCAATTACCCAAGTTATGCTGAATGCAGTGGTTAAGGGGGACCCTTTCACAGGTATCCCCACATTACCTTATTACAGGTCTTCTTCAACTGATAATGAGATTACACTTCAATAAACCCACAGTAAGAGGCAAATAACATAACTTGAAAATGCATCTAATACACAAACTGAAGAAAAATAGCTTAACCCAGACTATCCTAAGCCTGTCAGACATGTATGTTAGCTTGCAATTAGATAAGATCCATCTAAAGCTAAACTGATTTCATAATAATATCCTGAATAACTCATGCAATTTTTTGACTACTGAAAGTGAGAAACAGAACAGTTATTGAGTTCTGACAATTAACATGCACAGCTGAAAGTGCACTGGGCTTGGAGAATGTTGGAAGCAGTAAACTAAAATTGGTGGCGGATGATGGGGATGCTCCAGCAATTGGGTCATGGGTTACAGTGGCGAGTACTGGTATTGTTCACCTTAGTGGTGGTGTGTCTGATGGAACCCGTGGATTGCATCACCTCAAATAGCACAAATACTGAATGCAAATCACTTTCCCATCATGATGACAAAAAATCCTTAAATAGAACCATTGTTAGTTAGGGACTGTCTGCATTGCAAAATCAAGGACCAGGCCAGGAAACTGTCTCAACTTCCCTTCCTGGGTCTGACAGATGCTAAAAAAAAAATAAGGCTAATTAATAATAAGAGAATGGGAAGAGGCAAGGGAGAATGTAGGGACTTCCCTACAAAGTGGTCATTTTTTTAAGGTTATTAAGAAATAGCCGGGCACGGTGGCTCGTGCTTGTAAGCTTCAGCCTATGAAGCGGCCGGGGCTAGGGATCGCGGTTCGAGTCCCGCCTGGGGCCCGGAGCGAGACCTAGTTCCAAAAAAAAAATAGCTGGGCGTGGTGGCGTGCGCCTGTAATCCCAGCTACCTGGGAAGCTGAGGCTGGGGATGGCTTGAGTCCGTGGTACCCCGGGCAATGAGAGCCTGCAGTTCCATGGGCAGAAATAGCAAGACCTAGTCTCAAAAAAAAAAAAAATTAAAAAATAAAATAAAATAAACTGGGCACGGTGGTGCGTGCCTTTAAGTGCAGCTACAGAACATGGCTGAGATTGGGAATTGCTTGAGTCTGTGGGTTGGAGACCCAAGACCCACCCAGGGCAAGATAGTGAGACCTAGTTCAAAAAAAATAGGTGGGCATGGTGGCGCATGCCTATAATCCCAGCTACCTGGGAAGCTGGGGCTGGGGATTGCTTGAGTCCGTGGTACCCTGGGCAACATGAGCCTACGGTTTCCCAGGCAAAACCTAGTCTCAAAAAAAAAGAAAGAAAGAAAGAGAGAGAGAGAGAGAGAGAGAGAGAGAGAGAAAGGAAGGAAGGAAGGAAGAAAAAGAAAGAAAGAAAGAAAGAAAGAAAGAAAGAAAGAAAGAAAGAAAGAAAGAAAGAAAGAAAGAAAGAAAGAAAGAAAGAAAGAAAGAAAGAAAGAAAAGAAAGAAAAGAAATAAAATGAATTTTGATCTGCCTTCTTTCGTGGGAAAACAGAAGTATTTTTCTTTTTTCATGTAATGATACATAACACAAATGCTGACTTGACATTATTCATGTGTAACATTTTCTCTTGGATTTACAACTCAACAGATTAGTGAATCCAGAGAAACTGCTGCAATCACATACAGAGCGTACTGTTTAGTATTCCAAGTTTATTCCAAACCGCTTCTTTTGTAATCTAAAATATCTTCATGCTGTTTGATGAGATAAGTTCCAGAAAGATGTTGGTGTTTTAAGTTCTAATTTTCAGCCAGTGAGGTTTGTCGAGTGGCGGCCCCTTCAGGTAGAACTTTGACGAGTGAGGAGAGAGCTGCTAGGGAGGCTGGTCCGGCCCATTGATGTGGAACAAGGGTACACTCCATGGATGATGCCATTGTAAAGGGCTGATAGTGATGGGTAGCAGAAAGTTTGGGTCTCAGTTAAGCACACAAAAGTAAACAGTGTCTCCCTCCCTTAATGGCACAGCACTCCCCTGGGAAAGGAAAACAAAGAGATAGGCACCTCCTGCCTGGTAGATAACCCAGCACATGTACTCGTAAATTTAATGAATGTCTCTAAACATGTCTGCCATATTTTTACCTCTGTTTGGTTTTGAAATAAGAATGCAAATGTGTAATTTAAGTTTTGCAAAATAATAGACCTGCAAATGAGTAGTGGGCGGCTGAATCTCCCTTGGCCTCTCTGAGTTCCCTAATAAACTTTCTCTTTTATCCTTGCCTTCTGGGGTATCTGTGCTGAGCAGCATTTGATGCAGGGCCTAACAACAGTAACCCCTGAAACAAAGTGGAAACAGAAATGGGAGAGTCACAGGACTCCTCCCAGCAAGCCGAAAATCTTTCAATAGTTATTAAGTAACAGAGCCAGAAAAGGACATTGCTGGGCAGTGACAGGTGGCTGAACTCAGAACAGGTAACAGAGATTCTGACCCAGTGGCAATTTTTTAGACTTTTTGCCCAGTTATTAGTTGGAAACTTGGGGTGAGCTTGTAGTTCATGATGTTAAGAGTTAAAAGCAAAAAGGAATGTTAAACATCACAAGTAAATCACAATGTTGTCACGACCCAGTTAAAGTTTAATGGGTATAAGTCTTAGGAAAATCCAGAGAATGGACCTTGCCCAAATCCGGGCAGATGAAAGAAGATAACCAGGCTCCTATGACTGCTCTGTGAAGATACCACAGTGGAAATTGGCCAGACCTGTCAAGAACTGTATATAAACTCTGACCATTAAGGAGTCAGGGTCCTTCTTTTGGACGTCAACCACTGCGACAGTGGTTGTTAGAGTTGGAACCTAGTTCGAGCTAGCAATAAAGGTTTCTTTGCTTTTGGATTATTGACTGTCTCCTGGTGTCTGTTGCGGTCAGAGGATCCTGAACTCTAACAATGACATTTGGAACAAGAAGATTCTATTGAGACTCCTTGGAGTTCAATCCCAAATTTTCTTAGTTAAGCCATTATCTATCAGCTGAAATTAGGGGTTTAAGCATTCCTGGTCAACATCTCAGATCATCCTTCAAAGCTCTTTTCAATTAGTATTTATTGAGCATCTACTGTGTGCCAGGCACTGTGCTCAGTGCTGAGCATCCCCATGCTCCCTGTGATCACCAACTCTCATTAAATCTTCTACTGTCACTTCTACTGTCTACTGTCACTGAGAAGGGTTACAAAGGGAAAAATGGAAGCACCTCTGGGACTATCTAACAGAAACTCTACTTAAATCTGGATATCAAGAAAGTCTTCCTGAGGCCGGGCACGGTGGCTCATGCCTGTAAGCTTCAGCTTATGAAGCGGCCGGGGCTAGGGATCGCAGTTCGAGTCCCGCCTGGGGCCCGTAGTGAGACCTAATTCCAAAAAAATAGCTGGGCGTGGTGGTGCGCACCTGTAATCCCAGCTACCTGGGAAGCTGAGGCTGGGGATTGCTTGAGTCTGTGGTACCCCGGGCAACGAGAGCCTGGGGTTCCATGGGTAAAAATAGCGAGACCTAGTCTCAAAAAAAAAAACCAAAAAAAACCCCAAAAAACAAGAAAGTCATTCTGGAAGAAGTGGTGCCTATGCTGGTAACTGAAAGATGGATAGCGGAAGTTGGCCAGATCTAGAGAAGAGGGAAGAGAAGTCCAAGAAGAACTTTGACAAAGGCCCAGAGGCCACAAGAAGAGTTCATGATATGGAAATCTGGGGGGTCCAGGAAGTGGAGGGAAAGAAGAGGTAGCTTAGTTTTTGTTAGAAAAGGCAAGAGCAAACCTGCCCAGTGCCCTGTTCTGTTGTAGGCTAAGGGTGCCGGCTATACTCCTGTCTAACATCTTGATGATACTTAGACAAAGACTTTATTAAATAATCAAAGTGAGGATTGAATCCAGGAAACAGTCCAACAGCTTTCACTCTGTGAAAATCATTCCAACAATCACACATTTGGTTTCAGCTTATATACCTTGTTATAGTTCAGCAAAAACAAAGCAAAATACATGCAAAATAAATGCAAAAGAGGAGTGGTTGAGTCACTCATTATAAAAATGTAATCATTATTTCCAGGAAGCTTCTAGTTTTCATTCACAGGTTTAGACCTTCATATCTCTTATGGGATCTTGACCTAAAGAAATGCCAAAGTTGGCTGGGCATGGTGGTGCATGCCTGTAGGTAGCAGCCTAGGAAGCCACGGTCCTAACCAGGGATCACGGTTCGAGTCCCACCGGGGGCATGTAGTAAAACCTATTGCCCAAAAAGTAGCTGGGTGTGGTGGTGTACGCCTGTAATCCCAGTGTTGTTTTTTGTTTTTTTTTTTCTTTTTTTTTTTGAGACTAGGTCTTGCTATTTTTGGCTGTGGAATCGCAGGCTCTCGTTGCCCGGGGTACCACAGACTCAAGCAATCCCCAGCCTCAGCTTCCCAGGTAGCTGGGATTACAGGCGCATACCACCACGCCCAGCTATTTTTTTGGAACTAGGTCTCGCTAAGGGCCCCTGGAGGGACTCGAACCGCGATCCCTAGCCCCGGCCACTTCATAGGCTGAAGCTTACAAGCACGAGCCACCGTGCCCGGCCTTGTAATCCCAGTGTTAAAGTACCGATCCAGGATTCTAGCAGCAACAGCACATGGGTGATGCAAGGCAAGAGGCATTTATTTTCTGACTTATGTCAGGGTCCAGCACTGACCTGGATCACCGACGCAGCGGCTACATCAGGGCGAGTGAAGACCCCGAGCCCCCACGCGGTTCTCTTTTATGCCTTAGCGAGGGGCTTGGGGATATGTGAACCATTTGGGTTGGCTAGTAAGGTGCTAAGAGATAAGAGTCTTATCTGGCTAGTGAGGGGCTTTGCCATATACGGGGATGTTGCTGGCTGATGGCCAATGATGCCAATATGGTTGGCTTCTGGCTGACATGGCCCTTATGTCCATCTAAGGTTGGCTCACCTGCCCCTTTCCATAGAAGCTTAACTTTTTTTCCAAATATAATGGCTGCTTGATATCCGCTAACAAAATGATTATTGTTTGATATTTAACGCCAGCTACCTGGGACGCTGAGGCTGGGGATTACCTGAGTTTGTGGTACCCTGGGCAACATGAGCCTGTGGTTCCACGGGCAAAAATATTGAGACCTAGTTAAAAAAAAAAAAAATAGCTGGGTATGGTGGCACGCACCTGTAATCCTAGCTACCTGGAAGCTGAGGCTGGGGATTGCTTGAGTCTGTGGTATCCAAGGCAACGTGAGCCTGCGGTTTCATGGGCAAAAATAGCGAGACCTAGTCTCAAAAAAAAAAAAAAAAAAGAAAGAAAGAAACATCAATGTTATATAAGCACAGAGTAGGGAAAGGCTGGCATTTAATCATTGTCCTGACTTCTGAAGAATGCACTATGGAAACACAAAGGCTAACTACCTATTGTTTAAATCTTCTTCAGCCGACTCCCTGGCCTTTAATGGAGGCTATAAGGTAAGTTTATCCTCAAGCATCAGATTCCTGCTTGGCTATTTCACAGAATAGAATAAAAGAATTCTGAATTTTAGATTATGCAGATGACCTTGCTCTACTAGACTAGGGTAGGGGGCTTTCAGATCATGCATATTATGTTCACCAGGAATGGTACCCTAGGTAGCTACAAGCTGGTACCTTCCCACCTCCTGGCCACACCAAACATGCAAAGACCAGTGTCTTCCAGATGTAACCACAAGAGTCAAGTTCAGTTGACACACATGGGTACAGATGTCTCAGTGGTTAAGATATTAAAATAAATGGTCCTGTCCTGTACTTGGTATTATAGCTGCTTCTGACCCAAGCAATCCCTCTAATACCACCACCCTCCATGACGGGAATTTGGCCACTTCTTCAGGAAATCCCAGAAGGCTTCACGTGCCAGTTACTGAATAACAATAGTATATCCTACTACGTAATCATGAGGACTAATGCATGTAAAATTTAGCCTAAGTGCACAGCACTAGTAAATGCTGGATGCTATTATCATCACCAAGGCAAATTCAGAAGTAATCAGACCAAAGTTTGCTCCCCAGTAGACAAAATGCTGGTGGGCTCCAGGGAGATGGCACATGTCCTGTCTCCTTGTGAATTCCAGATTGGTTTGGAGGAAGTAGGATCACAGGGAGTCCATGGCCGCTAACATTCAAGTCCAGGCTTCTCCGAAGACCTTGCTCCCTTACGCTTGCCTCTAGCCCACTTTGCACAAGTGTTCATGAACAGAGAGAATGGTGCCCCCTGCTGACCTCCATGGGTAACTGTCAGGACACAAGAGGAAATCCAGAAACTGCCGCTGATTGTCCCGCACTACAATACTGAGAGATTTTCTGTCTATGATCAAACGGATCAGCAAATCCATTTCCCAAACGCAACTGTAAACCTGGACAAAATAACCAAAACACACATTTCCAAAACACACTCTTGGAAATTGACCAGAGTTGTACCACAGTCTGAGAATCTAATTTGTAATCTGCTCCATTTGGAGTTGGAGTAAGGACAGGGGGAGTCTTTCCTTGCCTCAGACTGCTTCATCTCTGCCCCTTCCCAACTTGGTAGGGGCAAAGTTTCTGCCAAGGACACAGACCTTGAGGAGCAGCAGCATCATTTGGTGTGGAGGCTCAGACAAGGCCCACGCACAGTCCTTTTGCCAGCTGACGTGGCCATCTTAATGGCATGCAAATGAAGAAGGCCAATGAATCTACTAGCCTGATGTAGCTGCGGCTGAGCATACGTAGCAAGTATGTTCCTAGCTGAAGCTATATGCATTTGCAGCGGAGAGCAGAAAGCTCACGCTACCTATATGCTCTTAGCTAACCCATGGGCTGTATTTTTACAGAAAGAAATAAAACCAGGACCAACTTGAAAACAGTCTGAATTTTGTGCTTTCCTACCTACAAAGATCCATTGGCAGAGGACAGAATTCTCACTGACTCAAGGTTACTAAGTCTAATTTCTACCCAGTAATTGGCTAATTATAAGGTTCCTAGGAATTCAGTATAAGGATATTCCTAGGAACTCAAGCTAAAAAGTAAAACAGAAATTATAAAAAGAAATATCAATGGTTAACATCACAAGGAAAGCAAACTTCACAGATTTAGCCTGAGCACATTATTGAACAAACAAAAATCAATGACAGCAACAGCCTAAAGGGGGCATCAGACTCCACTCCAAACTGGGGGGAAAATAATCAGTGGCAACTGTTTTTGAGTTGCCCTACTTTTAGCAAAGACTTGGAAACAGCGATTTTAAATATGTTCAAAGAACTAAAATAAAATGTATTTAAAGATTCAAATGAAAGTGACAGCAACAGCAATGAATTAAAAAAAGAACCTCATCATAATGTAAAGCGTTAATCAGTCTCAGACCCTGAAAGAATTAAAAGAAGTGGGGGGTGGGGGGGACTCAGAACTTCTAAAACTTTCTCTGAGACTACTAGCTTTTACAGACACAGCAAAGCCTGGATGCTTCCCAACTAACCTCAAGCTGAATTCCAAGACTGGCCAGGGTCGAGAGACTGCAAACAAAGAGGAGGGGGTTGCCTAGAGGTGAGGGTCTCCCAACAGAAAGTGGAAACTCGTTTCCTAAAGGAAAGCCTCTTCATACTTCATGGATGGACTGCACTGCCACTGGTCAAGAAACTTCGGCCCTTAAACCACTCTTTAACCAGTGAAATTTAGCTTCTTTATTCTTAGCCCCAGTCCCCAAAACCTATATAAATGCATTCCCTTCCTTAACTGGAGAGGTAGATTTAACTATCTCCTTGCCAACTGATTTGCAATAAAGCCTTTTTTCTTTTCTGAAGTCCTAATGTTGCTATCTTATCTATACATATCAGGTAGTGAGCCTATTTACTTGCTAACAATAAGGGAAAAGACATCTTGTAAAAAAAAAAAAAAAAAGAATGTTCTGATACCTGCTTCAACAAGGATGACCCTTCAAAATGTTATGCTCAATGGAATAAGATGGATACAGCTTAAAGACAGTGTATAATACCACTTATATGAGGTACCTGGAGTGGGCAAATTCATAGAAACAGAAAAAATGGAGGATACTAGGAACTAGGGGGAAGGAGAAATGGAGAATCGCTGTTTAATAGGAGCAGAATTTCTACTGGGATGAAGTTTCTGGAAATGGAGAGTTCTGATGAGTACACAGCATTGAGCATTACTGAATGTTGCTGAGTTACATAAGCATTGTTAAAATGGCACAAAATTTCCGGAAAATTACAGTAATAACTAAAATGGAAAAATCACTAGTGGAGCCTGGCGACAGATTTGGGATGACAGAACCAGTGACCTTCAAGATGGATCAACTGGAATTATCTAAATAGAAAAGAAAAAGCGTCAGGAGCCTGGAAAAATGAAATTGTCTGCCCTGCTCTGGGAACAGGCAGAAGTCTAGAGTGGGGGAAGAAGGGAGAGGAAAAGCAGAGACAGGTGTGGAGCGGAGGAGCAGGCTCAAGTCTGTTTCCATCTTTAACTACCTTGAGCCGTTAAAGGTTTTCAATAACAGGCAGGGGACTCCACCTCGATGATCTTTCTCCCCAAAACTCCTAACTTAAATCTAAACATGAAAGGTCGGGCACCATGGCACGTGCCTTTAATCTCAGCCTAAGAAACAAGGCCGAGACTAAGAATCGCTTGAGTCCACAGGTTTGAGACCCGCCCAGGACAACATAGTGAGACCTAGTCCCAAAAAATTAGCTGGGCGTGGTGGCACGCGCCTGTAATCCTAGCTACCTGGGAAGCTGAGGCTGGGGATTGTTGGAGTCTGTGGTACCCCGGGCAACGAGAGCCTGGGGTTCCACCGGCAAAAATAGCGAGACCTAGTCTCAAAAAAAAAAACCAAAAAAACACCAGACAGCCCCAAACCTTAAAACTATTTTACAAATGGCCAACGCATACTCTTTAAAATGACCAAGGTTGGCAAAAACAAGCAAGAAATTGTTAGACCAGCAGATGCTAAGGAGATATGAAAATGAATGCAATGTGGTAGCCTAGATAGGATTCTGAAACAAAAAAAAGGAACTTCAGGAAAAAAATCAGTGAAGCTCAGAGTGTGAAGTAAACTTAATGGTAACATATACCCACATAATGGAATGTTATTCAGTGATAATTACATTTCATGGGCAATCAGACACAAAATGTCACATTATGCATGACTTTTTGTATGGTGGGTCCAGTATGCACAAATCTACAGACAGGAAATGGATTTGTGGCTATCAAGGACTGCAGAGTGAGGAAGAATGGGGAGGAGTGGACACTACTGATAGGTGAGATTTCTTTTAGGGAAGATAAAAAGTTCTAAAATCAGATAGCAGTGTTGCACAACCCTGAAAGCAGACTAAAAACCACTGGATTTTATTTTAAATGGATGGGTTATATCTCAATAAAGCTATTTTGTTTTTTTGGGTTTTTTATGAGACTAGGTCTCGCTATTTTTGCCCGTGGAACCACAGACTCAAGCAATCCCCAACCTCAGCTTCCCAGGTAGCTGGGATTACAGGAGTGCGCCACCACGCCCAGCTATTTTTTTGGGACTAGGTCTTGCTACAAGCCCCCAACAGGACTTGAACCGCCCGATCCCTGGCCCCAGCCAGTGGCTTCCTAGGTTGCCACCTACAGGCATGTGGCACCATGCCCTGCCTTCAATAAAGTTATTTTGAAATTTGCTTTTTTGTAACAAAATGTTACACTGAAAGGTGTTAATGATAGGGAAAATGGGTAAACACTTATTTTTCTAACTTTCCCTTAAATCTACAAACTGCAAAATACAAAAGCTTACATAAAAACATGCATATTACAGGTACATGCATATTACATACATATAAAGCATTTTTGTGTGTGTGAAGCAAAGAAGTACTGACAGGGATTTGAAATGGGACATTTCACAGAGAGGAAAAACTTAGGGATGCTCACCAGGGAGAAAAGTATCCACATGGGATATGTTTCCCAGCAGAGCTGTAAGTGATAACCACAAACTTTGTCTTAAAACAACACAATTTTATTATCTTGAGTTCCAGATTGGTTTTCACTGGGCTAAAATTCTCTCAGGATTGCATTTTCTGGTGTAAATGCTGCAAGAATGCATTTTCTTGACATTCCAGCTTCAAGAGAGCGCTGCATTCCCTGGTATATGGTTTTCTTAGATATTCAGTAAGCAGCAGTGACACCAGAACCACCCTCTCTGACCCTCACGACTCGCTCTTCCCCTTTATAAGATTCTTGTGATTATACTGGACCACCTCCTAATCCAGAAAAAATTCCCCATTTCATAAATATTAATCACATCTGCCAAGTACCTTTTGCTGTGTAGATCACAGTCACAAGAAGTTGAGGACACAGCTGTGGGCCTGGGGGGGACGGACTATTCTTTTGTCTACAGAAGGTACCATCAGAGAGATGAGCACAGGTGGAAGTTGTGAGGGGAAAGGGAAGCCAGCTTTGGAGAGCCCAAGTCGAGTTCCCTTGGGTCTAGGGGAAATGCCCCCCATGGTTTGCATGAATTCCTCAAACAGGAAGCAACTCCCACAGTCATTGGAGATAGATGAGCACTGAATTCCTCTGGTTCTGACACCTGCTTTTCACATCAGAACACTTCAGAAATCAGGATGCATCTATTAAAGATATTTTATAACTCTTATGTGGCAGGGTTTCCTTTTTTTAAATGACACATAAAATATGTCACAACTGAAGCCGGGCACGGTGGCATGTGCCTATAAGCTTCAGCCTATAAAGCAGCTGGGGATGGGGTGAGTCCTGCTCAGGGCAATATATCGAGACCTAGTCCCAAAAAAATCGCTGGGCGTGGTGGTGCACGCCTATAATCCCAGCTACCTGGAAAGCTGAGGCTGGGGATTGCTTGAGTCTGTGGTACCCCAGGCAGCATGAGCCTGCAGTTCCACAGGGGAAAAAAAAAAAAAAAACATAACAAAGGCATCTTGGAGTCAGTGAAATTCACATCTGGGCTGGCACCAGAGTAAGCCAAATCATTACAGAAGTCCCAGTTCTCAAATAGTACCCTCCCACCCCACCTCCCAGTATTTCCTGTTCCCTTTCTGGCTCTCTTCACCTTGGGAACCCACACACAGGTTCTTCCAACTTGGAACTGGCCCCTCTCCCCAGATGCAACCTCAGTCCCAGGACTCCCGCCCAGTGATCTCCACCTGGGAACTTTTAAATGCCCCAACCAGCAGATCACAACCTAGAGCTATTCATTCAGAATCAGTAATTTCCCAGCTTCCGCAAGAGCGCAGTGGACAGCCCAGGTGAAGAAATCAATCCAACTTAGTGTGAATCAGCAAAATGTAAGACAACCCAGGTGGAAGGTGGGTATGTTTTGGTCCATCTTATACAATCCCTATGCATCTCCCTTCCAATCAACCCCAGTCTGAACTCCTAGAAGGGGAATTATGTCAGTTCCCTCATGGTAACAGCCCCACACCAGGCACACTGTGGGGAGTTGGTTCTCAAAGAAGAGGAGGTCTGGCGCCAAGTCTGGGGAGTTTTTTGCATCTGGTGCAGTTTGATGCATTTTGATGCAGTTTTTCGATTCACTGTCTGACCGCCAATAAGATACTTGTCCCTCTCTGTGTCTGTACATGGTAGGTGGTCTTGAAGGTGCTAACGCTAAGTCTGTGCTTCACCTAAGAAGTGATTTCTGACTCCTAAGGAACTTGAGTCAGTGGGGACTCTGTGAATGCCAGGTTTCCTGCTCACCCCCAGCATCCTAAGTCTCCACTTCTAGGGCTCTGTCCCACATTGGATGCCAGGACAAAGAATTTGAGGTTCTAAAAATTAAAGACTTGATAAAAGTAAAACAGAAACCCCTACAAATACTGGAGAAAGGAGTGTGAGCAAAGGCATTTTTAGATGGCAAATAAAGTCCAAGGGGGCGGAGGAAAGTCACAGGCAACCTGATAGGCCCCCACCTCTGCCCTTCAGATTAGCAGACAATGGTGAAGTGTTTCAAGGGACCAGAAATTCCCAAGGAGGAACTTCCTGAGAGGAATCATTCAAGGACCAAGAGCAAAGGGGCTGTGGAAAGGGTCTCTGGCTTCTGGCCATCAGCACAGCCAAGGCCTTTATACACAGCTAACAGCTTTTTATTGGGAAAGGAAATTTGACTGAAAAATGGCCTCCAATATCCTCACTGTTTGAGGCAGTTGAGGCCTCCTCCAGAGTCCAGGAAACTAGGGGCCACCAAACCAGGCCCCAAAAAGTTCAGGTATAGAGGTCAAAATCAATACGTTTGGAGTTGTAGAATTGTCCACCAGGGGGGTCCAGTTTCCGACAATAAACACCATCAGGAAAGTAGCCTTCATTCACCCAGGTCTGCAAGAAACAAGGCAAAGCTCAGGGAGATCCGAAAGGATAACACAGGGAGACAAGCGGCAGCCTGAAATAGAAAGGGGCTTACCTGCATCTGAGTGCTGGTAAAGGGCCCATACAGCTCAGCATTCCCTGTGTTCTCCCACTTGTATTCCCACATCACATCTGCTAGACCGTCTCCCGGAGACTCTGCTTCTAAAGTGACAGCCAACGTAAGTAGGGTCTCAAGTGCCCTGCCCCTGCCCATGACAGCCTCCCCTTCCATCAATCTTACCTCCTCTCTGGGTAGCTGTTGGGGTCTCCAGCTCTTCCTCTGCTACTTCCTCAGCGAACATGTCCAGAGAGGGTGGGGGAGTGGGGTCAGGGGCTCCCTGGGTCCGGCACCCCAATCCCTTCAGTCGCATGGCTAACCGTTCCCTTGTCTCCTGATATACGCCAAGGTTGCCCCGGGCCACCATCTGGTCAGCCAAGCCGGAGAGCCGATCCAGGCGCTGGGGAGAACTGGGCCGCCCAGGCCCTTTGCTGCCCCGTTTATCTCCTCCTCGGGCCCCCAGCCGCCTCAGCGCCCCAGCCACTGTCTCTCTTGGCAACAGTAGCTCCAGAAGACCCTCCAGGAGGGCTTGGGCACTCATTGGTGTCTGGCCCAGGCTCTCCTCTTCCTCTGAGTCTGACTGTGGGTGCTGATCAGGGGGCCGCTCCCTGATCTTCACCTATAATGTGAAAATGGAGGGATTTAGTCTCTATATACTGCCAACAATGCCCATACTCCGCACCTGCTGCCTCCAGGCCCCAGCCATGCCACCCCTGGGCCACACCCAGTCAATATTGTCCAGCCAGCTGTCTCTGATCTGAGATTCCCGGTTCAGGAAGTAGTTGCCATCAGCATCAAAGTGGCCTTCCTCCATTTCTTCCTGCAGGTTGAAGGGTGTGATCCGCACACCTCCCTCACTGGGAAGTGTGGCTGCTTCCTGACCTGCACCAAAGACACAGGTGTCCCATGCCAGGCATGTAGAAAAAGAGACAAGGGCCCCCTTGTCCAAATCCCAGAAACCCACCTGTACTTCCAACAAAAAGTCAATTCTACCAACAAAGATGGGCAGAGCTCACCTTCCACGTCCTCTGAGGCCAGGATGTCATATTTGCTGGATCCCTCATCATCATCATCATCATCCTCATCACTGTCCAAAGAGTGTTTGCCTTTGAAGCGGCTTCCGGGACCCCCTACCCCAACTACAGGGTCTATGAGCTGTGAACAGGAGCCAGAAAGTCAAGAGATAGAGGTTACTGCTATTCCCACCAAGTACTCTAGATTCAACCTGAAAATCTTCCAAACCCATTTCTCAAACATAGAAAAGCCCGTCCTAGGGCCGGGCAATTTGGTGCGTGCCTTTAATCGCAGCCTATGGACGAGGCTGAAGTTAGGAATTGCTTGAGTCCGCGGGTTCAAGACCCGCCCTGGGCAACACAGTGAGACCTAGTCCCAAAAAATAGCTGGGCATGGTGGTGCACGTCTGTAATCCCAGCTACCTGGGAAGCTGAGGTTGGGGATTGCTTGAGTCCATGGTACCTCGGGCAAAGAGAGCCTACGGTTCCACGGGCAAAAAAAAAAAAAAAAAAAAAAAAAAAAAAAAAAAAAAAAAAAAAAAAAAAAAAAAAAAAAAAGCAAAAAGCCAGTCCTTTTACTCTTTATACTCTGTTTTCTTACTCTTTCTTCTATCTCTTTTCTCCCCCCAATTCACCTTCTTCTTGGGGACACTGGCTTCATCCTCATCCTCATCGCCCACGCCTTGGAAGGTCACTTTCCTCTTTGGCATGGCTGAACAGAGGGGCCTTCTCCAAGCTGCACTGAGGGAAAGGGAACGATTAAAGGATCTGGGTAAAGATACTCACCAGGAAGGTTCCCAGCATAATAAATATTTCACGTGGTACACATTACGTCTAGTTTAGGAGAGGGAGCACAGAATTAGGGGTCGAAACGGGGTTGGCAGCCAGGAGGTCCCCAAGACTTGGCTTGGTACCCGAAAGAGCTGCCGGAGAGGGAAGGGACAGGCGAGTTCACTGAGGATCTCCCGAGGAAACCCTTAACCTAGACGAAAGGAGACAGGTTTCCCCATGTGACCACCCCCACTCCCGGTCCCCGCAGGTCTGGGGGCGGCGGGGCTCAGCGGACTGACACCCGCTTCTGCACCCCAGGTGAGCCTACGAGGCCCCGGCGAGACTGGCGCCCCGGCCGCCCGGCTCCTCCCCGCACCGAACTCACAACTCCGCGAAGCCTCAACCGTTCCGGGATTTGTGAACAAATTAGAGAGGAGACAGAGCCACTGGATCCCGAGAAAACTCAGCGGTGTACTCACGCCAAGAGCTACTGGAGGCGGGGGAAGAAAGGGAAAGATGCTTTCAAAGAGACCACATCCGGGGTATCGGGCTGCCATAACCCGGAAGGGAAATGCCTCGGAATACAGGAGGTGGCTTCACTCGACTTAGAGGACTAACTGGAGGAGCGGGCGGAAGTGCGCCATGGCCGAAGAGACACACCCGCTCCTAGAAATGACGTAAGCAGTGTGGGGCGACAATGGCCAGAAGGGGGACGTATGTACGCCTCGCCCCGGATCAGACGAGAGATGTGGCCGGAAGTGGTCTCGACTCCGTGTTACTGCAGTGGAGGCTACAGGGAAATAATGGAGCGCTCTCTACGTAAAGAACCCTCAGGACCACCATTCCTGCAGGCCAACTAACTCCGGGCAGGGCCAGTAGGTCCCTGCTCTAGTTTCTTTACTGCGTTGAATCACCTTCCCTTCAGGGCCGGCCAAGGGTTCTGTGCCCCCTCATCTCAGAAATCGTGCCTTTCCACTAGAGTTCTTTGCCCCTAGTTCCAGGTTCCAGAGGTGTGGCTTTTCTCTCTCGGGAAGCCTGACTTTCCTGATGAAGCACCTGGAGGCCCCTGGCGGCTCTGGGGGCATTTACAGAATCCAACGCCCTTTAGGACCCAGAGGAAGTCATTTGCCCCAGGGCAAGTTCCTGGTTTCAGAGGTAGGAAGAGCCAACGCTGGAGAGGTGGCAGTGACACCTGTACCTAGTACCCAGTCCAGAAGCCCCTGTGCCCTGATCTCAGGTAGGCCTGGAAAAGAGCAAGTGTCTCTCTGGGAGCACAGCTTCAGGATCAGACTTCCAATCTTAGGAAACAGGGCTCCTGCCCAGGTTCCTGTTCCTAGGGGCCAACTTAAGAGCGAGTACCCAGTACTGTGGGGACAAGACCTCTAGCTCTTGAGGACATTCGGAGTCTGAACCCCATTAAGCCACTGCTGTGCCCAGGAAGAGTCTACTGGAGGCAAGGGAGGGCAGAGGGTTGGGGGTGGTGGTGTCAGGAGTAACTAGATGCCCCACCCCACCTCTCTCCTACTCTCAGGGTTTCCTCCCAGATTGGACTATGAAACTGCACCGAAAGTCTGTGCTCAGTTTCTTCCGTGGGTACAGAACACAGGCTCCAGACCAGGAGGGCATCTTGCTGAAGAAGGGAACCCGAAATACCAGCTACCATCGCCGCTGGTTCATCCTCCGGGGAAACCTCCTCTTCTACCTGGAGCACCAGGAAGACCGCACACCCCTGGGCCTCATTCTATTAGAGAACTGCCAAGTGGAACCACGCCTTGGGGCCACAGAACCCTATGCCTTTACCATTTTGACCCCTGGGGCTGAGGGCACAGAAGGTAGGCGGTTGTACAAGCTGGCAGCAGAGAACCAGGAGGAGCTGGGAGCCTGGCTGTGGGCACTGGCTGGGGTGAGCTGGAGGCGGCTGGCTACACTGCTACCCCAACTGGAGGCCCAGTACCAGGAGCTGTGCCAGGCAGCTGGCCAAGAGCCTAGCTCACCCCCAGACAGCTGTGGCTCCCTAGCCACCCTCCCCGACCCCCCCAGCTTCCAGGAGTTACATGAGCGCTTTGGGAAAGAGATCCGGGTGTTACAAGAGGTACGCAGAGGGCTCCAGGTAGCCAGTGACGATGGAGGCAGCAGATCCCAGGAAAAGGTGGAAAAAGAGTTTAACCATTGTTTGTTGATGAGTGACTGAGATGGACCAAATGCCAAGAGGCAGAAGCCTGCCAAGACCAGCCAACTGCTTCAATAGAAACCCAGTTCCTGGCTCCTCCCTTTTTTTTTTGGGCCTCCCTAGCCCTTATTCTAACCTCCCCTTCATCAAATAACAAGGCGTGAGACAGGCCCAGGTACAACAGCAGGTTCTTTTCCGGTTCCTTGAAGCGGCCACATGGGGTGGAGGTGGAGACAGAAGAGAATGTAAACATTGGGTTCCACCCCCTGGAACACAAAGGGAAGATCCCTTGACCAGAGAGGGGCTGGAAGGGGAACAAGGTGAAAGATGAGGACGCTGGTGAGACAGAACAGGAGAGGCCTGAGAATAGAGGAAGATGGGTGAAAAGGAGAGCACAGAGGAGAGTGGGTAGGGAAGTGGGGGACATTTCCTATTCCAGTGCATGTCCCCTTAAATAAACTAAAGTGTGAGAACACCGTGGAGGAAGAATCAAAGAAGAGAAGATTGAGCCACCACCACCACCCAGGGCCAACCAGGTCCTCTGTACATAATTATCACAGAGATGTCTAGTAGAGAGCCTGGGCCCCCAGTCAGGAAATGGGGGAGACAGGCAGGACCGAAGGGTAAAAGGAACCCAGCTCCACTTCATAGGGAAGGGTAGTGACTGGAGTGTAAGGACCTGAAAACTGCTGATTCCCATCACCAACAGTCACCCCTGTGGTGACAGAAGGCCAACCAGGACAGCACCTGGGAGGGACCCCCGTGGGAATTGGGACAGGAGTGAGAGACCCCTGTGAGCCTAACTGGAGGGGCTCCAGACTTGTTCGCAGCTGCCCCAGGGAAACGCAGCTGGCCCATGCACTCTGACTCTCTTGGCTGTGCAGGGACCCGTAGCTGGCGAGGAGATGGGGAGTCAAGCCACTTTCCTCAGAAAAAGGGAGTCTGCCAAGGGGGCTGGGACAGCACCCCAAGCCAGACCTGCTCTTGGCTGAAGGAAATAGAGGGGGGTGATGCAGTCCAGCCCCAGGGAAGAGGTCAGAAGTAAGCGTCCTGCCGGGTCTCAGATGCTGAGGACCTGTCCTCCCCATCCTGGGGGGCTGGTGGCCCATCAGCCTTTCGACGCAGCGAATGCTTCCTGCTTTGGGCCTTCTTCTCCTGCTTTTGCCGTTCCTTCTCCTGCTTCTGCTGTTCCTTCTCCTGCTCTTTTTCCCACTTCTGCCGTTCCTTCTCCTGTTTCTCCCGCTCTTTCTCCTGTTTCTGTCTTTCCTTCTCACGTTCCTTCTCCTGTTTCTGCCGCTCCTTCTCCTGCTTCCGGGTCTCCTTGCTGGAACCCAGTGGGGTGCTGTTGCCAGTAGGCGAAGGAAGGGATGGACGCAGTCCCTCAGCAGTGACCACAGGCCCTGGAGCAGGCCCAGCACTAGCCCTTCGGGCAGGAGGGGGTGGGGAGGGAGCCCCTCCAGCTCCCCGGGAGCCTCGGCTCTTGAGGCCAGGGAGGCTGAGGAGGCTGGAGGAGGGGCCCAGGGGTGGCTGCTGCCTCCGGCGCTCCTCATGGATAGCCCGGGAGCCATGTAGTCGCCGTGAGGGCCGATATTGCAGCTCCCCCCGAGTTTCCCGCCACTTCTTGAGCTGGGTAGCATTCTCTCGTTCGATCAGTGCTTCTGTCACAGGAAGGTTGGTCACCTAACAGAGAAGAAATGGGTACAAAAAGAATGAAGACAAGGTGGGACTGGGCTAAAGCAGGTATGTGTGTGCAAAGGTCAGGGCCTACCTCATGCACCAGGAAGTCCTCCTGCATGCACTGCTGGGGCAGGTTGCGCAGCTGCTCCATGGTTTCATACATGCCTTGACAAGCACGCAGCTTCTCCACCGAGCCCAGTGTGTGCCGTAGCAGCACCAGGGCCACCCGGAAAATGATCTTGACACCTGTGGGATCAGAGAGAAGGCGGCAAGGAGGTCAGGCCTGGGATCTCAAGTCTGTCCCTTTTATGAGAGAATCATATCCCCCATCCCTGTCTACTGAGAATTCAAGAAAGGAAATGAGTCAGCATGGATTTCAGGTTCACAGAAAGAAAAGCAGGCTCTGGGTTGGCAAAGTCAAGACTAGGCCTCAGTTTCCCCAGCCCCTAGATTGCTTACAACAGAGCCTAAGCCCAGAGCCAGGTGCGGTGGTATGCACCTTTAATCCCAGTCTCAGGAGGCTGAGGCTAGGAATCGCTTGAGTCCGCAGGTTTGAAACTACCCTAGCAACATAGCAAGACCTAGTCTCAAGAAAATAGCCAGGTGTGGTGCCGTGCGCCTGTAATCTCAGCCTTGGAAGGCTGAGGCTAGGGATCACTTGAGTCTGTGGGTTTGGGTCTCTTAAAAAAAAAAAAAAAAGAGCCTAAGCGCAACAAGTACCTTCTATCAGTGAAGGCCACCTCTGGCAGCCACCATGGAAGCCCCTCATGGCTGAATGACTAAGAATTACCTTCACAGAAGAACATGTCCCAGACACGCAGCACTGAAGCCCAGGGCAGGGTGCGGGCAAAGATGCACATGAACCATTCAGTCATATAGAGCACAGGATCAATGCGCTGCCTCCGCAGGTGCCGATGTGCCAGGGGAGAGGCCCGGCGCAACAGCGCAAAAAAGATTTCTCCATCCAGCTGAATGGCCTCCTAGAAGTGAGATGAGCGAAGAAAATAGTCTTGTGGCCTCTTTCAGATAGAACTGACCCTGGTGGGAGATCCTCACCTCAGGAGAGAGGCCCAGAAAAGGGAAGGGCGGTACAGGGTGGGGCAGGACAAGGACTCCCTGCAACTTTGGGGAAAAGTCACAGCCCACTGCACCCAGCCTCCAGACACTCACCAACCCTGCACTGTAGTAACCCGGGAGGTACTTGTCACAGATCTGCACCAGGCACCAGAAGGCTTGCTGAGAAGAGCAAGAACAAGCAGGGAAGGATGGGGCCTGAGAATGGAGTAGAGAGCTCCCACCTCAGCTCTGTGGGTCAAGATCCTCCCAGACCCTCCCCAGCCAGGACCATCAAGTGCTCACCTCAGCAGGCATGTGCATGAGCAGCACTGCGGCCACAGGAGCCTGGGCCTGGCAGTAACCCTCGTCGGGCCGGTAGATAGTATAGGCCTTCAGGATTCGATACAGGTCCTGTTGCCTATGGGTATCGGGAAAGACCATGAGGGCAATCACCATCTAGTTGAGAGCTTGCCACCCTGAGCCCCAGCCCCAGAATACCCTAGGTTCCATTCCGGATTAATCTCAGCTTTACTGCCACACACATCTATCCGCTGCCCTAGTCCAGCCTTTCAAGCTAAGCCAAGGACCCAAGACCATAAAGCATTCCAGGCTCCAGTCTTCCACTACCCCGAGCTGCACACCACGTGTCCCCTACCATTCCTTAGCACAGGCTGTGATCTTCATCTGCCACCATCCCATAAACCTTCAAGGTCATCTTCTCCAGAAAGCTTTCAGTACCTATAGCACCAGGTCTCATCTTCAACTGGCTGAATGCTTTTTTTACCCTAGAGCTGGGGCCCTCTGAGGGCAGGCCCTGCCTTATCTGTCTCACTAGACTCCATCATTGTCCCTGTTCCTTCTCCCTCAAGCATATCCAATGGCTCTGCCTCTTGCTGAAGGTCTGGGGAGTGAGCTGTGCTTGTCATCTTCCTTTTGTCTCTGCATACAAAATAAAAATCTGTTTTACCTGCTCTGCTTCCCTGAGGGTGCCCTGATGCTAAATAGGACCTTCATCCACTCAGCCCCACATCAAAATAGAGCCTTCCCTCACCCCCCAATCAGGGAGTTTTATTCATGTCTGTTCCCTCTCCCCACCTTCCTACCTACTCTGCATCTCAGACCTTCATCTCTTACCCAGAAAAAAATACAGTAGGACTCCTTCACCTGTGATTTCAGTTACCCAGTCAATTATGGTCCAAAAATAATGTTTACATACAGTAAGATATTTTGAGAGAGACGCCATATTCCCACAACTTATCCCACATGTTGTAATTGTTCCAGTTTATTATCCTTATTAATCTCTTACTGTGCCTAACTTGTTAAATTTTACCATAGCTATATAGGAATAGGAAAAACACATAGTACATATAGGGTTCAATGTTACCCACAGTTCCAGGCATCCACTGGGCATTTTGAAATGTATCCCCCCACAGATAAGGAGGAACTATTGTAATGCCTTCCCAGATCCTCACCCCGCCTCCAGTCGCACACATTCCTGACCACTGCTGACAACAGTGTTTCCCAAAATTTGGTCTCTGAGGTTTTAACTTCATTTGTGCTTTCTCTGCATACCAACCCCGCTATTATTTAGGTTTTTTTCTCCTCTTTGTGATAGCATCCACGAGACAATAGGTATGATGTATTATTGTACCTAACACATATTAAAGATAAAATAATTTCTACAAATTCCCATACCAACATTCACCCGCCTGCCTACTTCTGTGCTCCTGCCTTCTCTCTGTGGGTGAACCATCTGTGATCCTGGCCAAACAGTCCTTCCCCCTGGGCACTGGTTTCCATCCCTCTCACCTACACAGCTCATCACTCCAGCAACTTTCCCATCTCTTCTGCATCACCAGATTTTCTCTACTAGATCATTCCTATTGGCATATCAACATATTATTTCTTCTCATTAAAAAAAAAAAAGTCTCATAACCTCACTTCCCCTCCAAATAACACAATGCTCTTCTTACCTATTCAGCAAGCCTTTTCCAGAGTGTACTGTCTTCAATTTATTTCCTCTTATTCCTCTCATAAACCACTGCTCCACACAAAACTACTTTCATCATGGACACCAATTACCTCCACATCTTTAAGTCTAGAAAGTAATTTGTAGCTTGGCTTTATATGATCCATCAGCAGCGTATCATATAGCTGTTCCTCAAAACCCTTTGCTTCCAGGAATCACACTCTACTGGTTTTCCTGCTATCTCGCCAGTTTCTCCTTTCAGCCTGTTACTGGTTATCTCTCATCTTCCCATGTTGAAATGTTGAAGGTGCAGGGTCAATCTTGAACTGAACGACTTCCTTTCCTATCTTCTGCTTGCTTTTATGACCTTATCCTGTCTCGTGGGTGAGATCCAGTCCCATCTAGCCGCTAACAACTCTCAATTTCCAATTTTTCTCTAGTTTAAATCTCTCTCCAAAATCCAGACTAAGTCTACAGCATATCCAACATACTTGATACCTCTAACTAGATATCCAATAAATTTCACTCACATTCCAAAACTGAGCTTCTGATATATCCCAGGCCTACTCCTCCCCCAGTTTCCCCCTTCCATATCAGCATACAGCAACTCCATTCTTCTAGTTTCTCTTCTATTTCTGTCATACTTTACATCTAATCTATTGGCAGATCCTTCTGGTTTTAACTTCAAAGTAGATATCCAAATCCAACTACTTCTCTCCCAGATTTCCATTGCTACTACCCTGGTCCATCTAGTGTCACCCTGCTCCTAGACTATGAACACAGACTCCTAACTGGTCTCTCTGCTTCTGCTCTATCTCCTTATGGTCTTTTCCCAGCACAGGTCCCAGAATGACCCCTTTAAAACACAAGTGAGGTCACTTGTAACTCCATATCCATTCACAAATTAGTCCCCTTCTTGCCTTCTTGCTTGAACACTTAGCACCACAACACATAGAATAGACTTTGCTTAGTTCATTTATTGTTCATCCACAATAGTAAGCCCTATGAGGGCAAGAGTTTGTCTTTTGTTCACCACTGTCATCTATACCTAGAGCAGCACCTGGCAGAGTAGGATCTCAATCCACCTAAGATCATTTCACATTCTACAAAGGAGAGTATTTATACATCTCGAGGAAATCCAAAATTTAGAAAAATCCAAATGCCTTGACATTGCATTTAAGGGCCCTTGGTGACTTGGCCCTAAATATCTTTCTCAGCCTAGGCCCACTGTCCAACAACACAGTTTATGCATCACCCCCTCCCAAGCATCCCAAAGCAGAAAAAAACCCACCTCCTCCCTCTGCTCCCCTTATCCTTCGAAATTCAGCCTAAATACAATCACCTTAATGAGCCCTCAGCATGCCTCCCTCCCAGCCACACCCTTGCCAAGACCCCTACTCAACCCACCTCCCACCTGGGAATCATAATCTTCCTCCCATAATTCTTTCACTCCATTAAAGATCACTTTTCTAGAAGTCCTGGTAAGAATTGCTTTCTATCAAGCCCTGTATCCACCTGGAGCAAATGCTTTTGGACTGATCCACATGGCCAGGACCCCTTACCCATGTCCCCCTCGAGCAGCAAACATCTCATGGAAAGGGAACTGGCGGTGCAGGTCCTTCTCAATCACATCCAGCCACTTGGGGTCCCCAGGAGCTCGTTCCAGTTCCTACAGTGCAACAGCAGAGATAATCTCAGGATCTGAGGAAAGTGATGATGTGCTTTGCCCAGAGTGTCAGATGCTGTCATGCCCTAGAGCTATACGCACCTCAAACTTGCCCGGGTTCTGCTCCAGGAGTTCCTTGCTATTGGACAGGTACTGCCAAGCCTTGGCTCGAAGGGAAGACGGGATACCCTTCCTGCAGCGCAACTTCACCTAAGGCAGAATGGCAGGCAGGGGAACAGCTTCAGGGGCTGGCACAGCCTCCACGTTTCCTCAGGGCTCAGTCTCTCTGGGACTCCCCTCCCACATTCCATAGGCCTGACTCCATTCGACCTAGGCAGCCTATTTTTAAAGTTACTTCTCCTTAAGGCCCAAAGCCCACCTACCCCAGTGTAGATACTATCACTATCAGATTCCTGGAGTTCACAAGGCTACACTTCCCTCAGTCCCAGCTCTCTTCCTCTACCCCCGGCCACCAATCAGTTTTTTCAAACCTTCTGGAACCGCCGGGACAGCCACTTATCCCAGTTACTAAACATCTCCAGCCATTTGAGTTCCCGCTGCCGAGCCACATCCACAGGAATGGAGCTTTCTCTGCAAGATGAAGGGAATGTAGAGGAGTCAGTAGCAGTAATAGAAAACCTGGATTATTGGGGGAACTGAGGCAAGTCACCTCCCTAGGCTCAAATGAGAGACTTGACCGAAAGGCATTTTGTGAAGGAAGTCTGGTCACTTGGTCATTCAAGATTCTAGTCACTAAAAAGACCGCCTTTGGAACATCAGAACTGTGTTCTGATGTTGGATAGTTAGACAAGATAGTGTTCCAATCCCACTTAGGATACATATAAGCTTGGAAGGGAAATATGGAAAATATTAAAAGTTCCTACCTTTGCTCTACCAAAATTCAAACTCTAGCCTTACCACTTACTCGTGTGACTTTTGGCAAGTCAAGTAATTCCTCTAAGTCCCAGTTTTCTCATTAGTAAGATGGCAAGACAGACAATATCTATCTGAAAGATGGAGAGACAGACAATATCTAACTGAAAGATGGAGAGACAGACATTATCTAACTGAGTTTATCGAGATGTTATGTAAATACATAAAATAATACTTAGTAAATGATTATTACTCATTAAACAAAATACAGAACAAATCTACTACTTCTCTGTCTCCTAGAAGCAACTATTTGCATTTCCTATCAGACTCTTGAGATTTCTTCAGCCATCTGCAATTCCCTCTACCACATCCTCCCTGAAGAAGCGCAGATTTCCAGGGAAATGAAGAGCTTGTGCTGATATCCACTGGTCTGTCAGAGCCTCACATTCAAGGTGCTCTATCAGTCACAAAACAATTACTTATAGGAGCCAGTACTAAGTAAGTAGAATGGAAGAGTCTGGAGTTCCAGACAGATCTGAGCCCAAATCCCAGTTCAGTCCCTTAGAAGTTGTCAAGGCTTTTCCTCATCTGTAAAAAATGATGCCACCTGCAGCATAAAGTCATGAGAGAAACTGCATATGAAAGATTATTTAATGTAAATTATTGACTGTTCACAAAATATCAAATTTCTTTTGTCCTAGAAGCTCCTTAAACTGAGAAATAGGAAGAACAAAACACCTTTCCTGACCTCAAGATGGTTATGCAATAGCAGGACAGATAACTGCAATAAGATGTGAGAAATGCAAAGATAGATGATGCACAGAAGCAGCATTTAACTGGATAGTGGCAGTGGTTATGAAGGAAGAAGGAAATATGAGGCAAGCTATGAAGAACTCAGAATTTAGCAGGAAAAGGGAAGAAGGGCACTCCTTGGCAGGTGGGACAGCTGAGTTTGAAGGAGAGACTACATCAGTTCAACAGGACCACAGCATACAGTGGTGGGAGAGAAGACCAAGAGGCGGGGGAAGCCTATGTGCAGATAATAAGGAGCCTATGTGTAGGCTAAAGGCCCTTGAACTTCATCCTGTGGACAATGGAGACCTACCAAATGCTCCAGCCTGGGAGATGGATTTCAGAGGGACAAAACTACAAAGCAGAGGAAAAGCATGGAACTGAGGAGCGAGCCATTGGTCACAAAGAATCAGATTATTTGAGTTGGGGCAATTCATTCAATTGCTCAAATCCTGTTTCTTCACCTGTGAATTAGGTATAACAAACACATTCCTCCTGCAAGGAAAAGCACCAGGTCAAATTTCAGTCACCTTCCCCTCACAGGAATGTGACTATAGGTGCTCAAAGGTTCTCTGATTTTTTTTGTTAGATTGTAAACCTTGCCTGGACTACCCTTCCACAGTGTTTTCTCCAACACCAAGGTCTCCCAAAAACACAGCCATGACTAAATCCTACTCAGTCTTCAGGATCCAGATCAGCTTCAGCCAAATTTCCAGACTGGGCAAAACCCAGGTGTTCCCAAAACCCTGTGATGATCTCTAGGCTAAATCTAACATACTGAAACCAACAGCACAAGTATTTGTGTCTCCCTCAAGGTGATGAGTGCTCTGAAGACTACTTATCCTTGGGACCCAGCACAAGCCTGATATCAAGCAATGCTCCAGGCAGAACTGACCAGCAGGTATGGGAACAATGGGCAGGATCGAGAGAGAAGGAAGAAGTCAGAGGCGTTCACACCCCCACCTCAGGAGTGACTCAGGCCCCTGGAGGGAACTAGGAAAGAGTAAGCTGTGCTGGGGAGATGAGGAAATAGGGAAGAGGCCTCCTCCACCCCCATTCCTTCAGTGAAAACAGAAAACTACCTTACCTTCTGTTTCACAGAAGGACCCTACCTTCAGAGTCCCCTCCCTCATCCAGACTACCCCACTTCATCACCCCATCAGCCGTAGGGCTATGGGAGAGGGATGCACCTGCATCCTTCCCAGACCCTTCTCCCCTAAGAAGCCAAAGATCTCCACCTGAACCAGCCCTCCACAATGTCTTGTCTGTAGCTAGAGTTTCACATCAAGAAGTCAAGACCATCTTAGGTCATCATTTCATTCAACCCTTTACCTCATGGAGAACACTGAGGCATGGAAATGGGAAAGACACTAGTTCAAGGGCATACAACACACCAATGGCGAGGCTCCGGCGCAAACCAAGAACTGACTCCTGGTCTGCAAGTCTCACATGTCACAGAAATCTCAGGATGCTCTAGGCCTGAGAGCAATGGTCAAGTATACCACTCCCTCGGAGAGCATCCCCCCCACCCCACTATCTATCCTTCCAGCAGGCTAAGCTGCCAGAGTTTGGGCAAAATGCATCATTTCTCCCACACCCTCCCTGAAGCTCTCCCACTGGGTGCCCACAGGGTACTCACAGGCTGCCGGAATACTGGCTGCCCCCAAGGAAGCCATACTTGTCCGTCTTGCGCAAAGCCAGTCCATTTATCTCCGAGTCTGAGCCCATGGAGCTCACATCATCTGCCAAGGACTCCAAGGTCCCAGACATGACGCTCACAGAGTCCAAGTAGCTCAGAGTGTCTGGGGCCTGTCCTCGAGGCCCAGAGATGCCAGGTCCCAGGCTGGACGTGGAGCCCAGGTCCTGAGAGTTTTCAGCAGGTTCCGGAGCTGGGGTCACGGTCACGACAGCTACCAGAGGCTCACTTGTCCCTGGAAGGCCTGTACCAGGCCCTGAGGGGTCCACTGGGGCCTGTTCTGCTGCTGCTGCTGATGTTGCTGCTGCAGCTCCACGTCCACTTGTCATCTGTCCTGCTGTCACTGTTACACCTCGTGCAGTCACTCCTGAGGCCACTGTGGTTGCCGGTTTGGGAGCGAGTGGAGGTTTTGCCGTCAGGGCCCCAGGAGCCTTTTTGGAAGGGGTTCTGGTGGGGGTGCCGGCGGGGGTACCTGGTCCAGGGGTGGGTGAGGTTCTAGCCTCCTCCATCTTCGAAGAGTCAGTTCCTGGGTCCGGAGTCATCGCCGCCTCGGCTCCCGCCACTGCTGCGGGCACCAGCGGCTCCGGGCCGGGGGAGACCTGTGCCGTCGGGGCTTCAGGTGAGGCCTCTAGAGTCAGCACCACTACCGTGTTGCCTGTGGTCGTCTGGGCCGGCGCCGGGGCCGGATCCGCGATCTGGGTCGGCCCGGGGACCCAGGTGGGCCGCGCCTCCCCGGGGGCCACCAGGGTGACTGGGGCCGAAGTGGCCGTGGTCACTGGCGGCCCCGGAGCCACCACCAGGACGGGCCCGGCCCGGGAGCCGCGGGGTGGCGGCGAGGGGGCCGCAGGGGCCGCGGGGGCGCCATGACGGCGCGGCGGGGCCACCAGGGGCGCCGGGCCGGGCTCCATCGCCGCGGGCCGCCCCTCACATCCCCCCCGCCCGGGCGGCCGCAGAAGGCGCCGCCCCTCAGGCCGCTCCGCGCCGCCCGCCGAGGAAGAGGAGAGGGCGAAGGGCGCGGCCCGGCGTGCGCCAGGGGCGGGGACGGCCCGCGGGCGGCCGCCGGCGCCCGGAGGCGGGGCAGTGGTACCCGGGTGCCAGGCGCCGGGGTCTCACTTGCGCCCTCTCACCCCTCGCGCGCTCTCGCCGCCGCCCCCCCCCTCCCGCTCCGGGCGAGAGGCCGGCCTGGCGCCTGCGCACACACGCCCCGGCGCCGGCTAAGCGGCCAGCCTGTCGGGGGTTCACGCCTGCGCGCAGACCATCCCATCGCGCTCCTTTTTTCTCCCGCCTCGTCAGAGGGCTTGGACGAATAACAGCAGAGAGGGAACTGGTTTTCTACCAATCGTTGGAAGGATGGGTGGGGTTGGAGATGGGAACTCTGGAAAGAGGAAACGGAGAGGGCGGAGGGCTAGATGACCAATGAGAGGGCAGGAGAAGGCGGGACGAAGGGCGTGGCCAATAGAAAGGCGGGAAGCCGAAGCTCCTGACCAGTAAAAGTGGCTGAAGCGTGAATGACCGCGGAAGGAGGCGGGTGCGGGGAGAGCAGGGGCGGGCCTGGCTAATGAGGACGGCGAAAGGAGAGCCAATGAAAAGAGGAGTAGGCGGAGGTCGCATTAACAATGATGTGTATTTGCACCGAGACAGGCAGCATCCGCAGTCAATAGGAAATGCGGGGTTCTCTGGGTCTCCCAAGAAGGTCAGGAAAGTATCATAGCTGGGGCGAGGGCGGGCCAAATTGGCGATTAATTTGCCTCTTCCGCCAATGAGCGCTTTAGCTCACTTTAGCAACAGAGGAGGAAAGCAGACGGTTGTATCAGCCAATGGCAGCACTCAAAGGGCAGGGGCGCTGCCAACAGGCGGTGCCAGTCCAGGGATATCGGTGACAACCAGAGACAAGCGCGGAAGGGGGGTAACAGTTGGGGACAGCGCAGAAAGGAGGCGGGGGCCAGAGGCATTAGTGTCCCCCCAAGCCAGTGAGAGTGTTGTTTTGCCCTGTCCGAGTTCTTCCTGGGCCCCCATTTTCCATCCAGCTCCGGACCCCCGACACCTTCTCTCCCAACGCATGAGCTATGAGACCACCGAACTATACCACACATCCAGTGACCTGTACAGTCCTCTTAACTTTCAACGCCCCAAGCCCAGGCAACTATAACCAGACCCCCCAGAACTTATAAGAGAACCATTATTTCCTACGGGAATTCCAAGTCCATCTCCTTAGGAACCCATCTGTCTTCAATCCTTCCAGAATCCAGTTTCCAATTCCTCAGACCCCCACTCAGAGACACCCCCACCTCCAATGGGAATCCCAGACCTCAAACCATAAATTCCCAAAGCGTGGGTTCCAGTATCTGTGTTCTTACTATTTTAGGGATTGAGGACCCATGTCCCATCAACTTCTCTTATATCATTGCCATACTGTTTTGTGCTAATCTTCTAAAGAAAAACTGACCCCAATTGCATGAATCCCCCCACCACCACCCTTGATCACAAACACAAAATTCTGACCTTAGAGCCCCTGACCCCTCTCCCCTGAGCCCCAGGGTTGAAGCAGCCTAAGTCCCGAAGAGAATCCACCATCCTGAAACTTCAGACCCAGCTCCAAATTTTGAAGCTCCTCCTCAGATTCCTGTTTTTCTGAAGCTCTCACTCCTGGCTTAGACCCAGATCCCGGGAATTCCAACTTAGTCTCTGAGATATACCACTCCTGAGTTCCTTCTTCTCAACTCTCCACTTTCCATTTGACCTGAACTTCTTGAGTGCTTCCCGATCTCCCTCTTTGAAGTCCTCCTCCCTCCCAGAATCCAGTAATAAGTGAGCTCCTCCCTGGATCTGGACCCCCATGGTAACCATATAAGGTGAGGCAGCTGTCAACTGAGAGGGGGCAGTACAGGAGGCCAAGAGCAGCTGCTAAGTTTAGGGTGGCTCCTTCTCTCTTCTTAGAGACAACAGGTGGCTGCACCCCAGTGCCCAGAAAAGAAAATGTCTTAAAGTGATTGGCATGAGACTAGAGGAGGGGGAGGGAAGGGACAACTTCCTCAGGACATCGGGTCCCAGAGGGAGCAGGAGAAGGGGTAGGGTGTTTTTGTCAACTTTGGGTCTCCTGGGGCTTCCTCTAGTTCCCCAGACCTTGGTGGTATAGCAGGGGGTATGACAGTACTCCCTATGGAGTACTGAGACCCAGCGGCATGGGAGGGGGTACCTCAAAGTCACTAAGTCAACCAAGCTGGTTCTTACCCAGAATGGAAAAAAAAGACTCGGTCATCCAGTCACACAGGTGGAGACAAACTAGCTCGCCTCTTGGTGTCTTTGATTCCCCTCCTCTGAGCTCCAGGCTTCATACCAATATCCAAAGAAATGATTCATATAGATTCACGCTCGGCCGGGCATAAATTCACACTCGGCCGTGGCTCGTGCCTGTAAGCTTCAGCCTATGAAGCGGCTGGGGCTAGGGATCGTAGTTCGAGTCCCACCTGGGGCCGGTAGCGAGACCTAGTTCCAAAAAAATAGCTGGGCATGGTGGCGTGTGCCTGTAATCCCAGCCACCTGGGAAGCTGAGGCTGGGGATTGCTTGAGTCTGTGGTACCCCGGGAAACAAGAGCCTGGGGTTCCACGGGCAAAATAGCAAGACCTAGTCTCAAAAAAAAAAAAAACAACCCATATAGATTCACGCTCTACTATGTTTCAAACCTTCCCAAGGACTTGCCCTCAGCATGGCTCTTGTACCCTCTACCAAACCACCAAACTGGCCACTTTTATACAGCTGACCTTTTATTTCTCCAGATCTTTGCCCACCCATGTGCTCAGCTTAGAATGCTGTTCCTCTGCTTTCACCTGACTCACTTTTATTGGCCTTCATAAAGCGATTCCCACACTCCTACATAGGCTGCCACGCCCTCTGCTCTGCACACTTGATCAGCTGCTATGTCATTTTCAGCATTTATCCTGTCTCCATGGCTAGACTTTAAGTTCCACCAAGGCAGGGTCTAAATATTAATTACAATGATTATACATCACTAAACTGTTTCCAAATGGTCCTCACATCTACAAGTTCTGCTGGATGGAAATTACATCCCTATTTTATAGAGGAGAAAACTGAAGCCCAGGGAGTGAAAGCACAAAGCCCAAGGCCACAGCACAGTCTCTGTCCCAGGCTGTCTAGTCTTTTCATCACTGCTCATTCCATTGTTCTACATCCTTGCAGACAAAACCCCCCCTCTACTTAAAGGAGGTGTTAAACTGCCAGATTCTCAGCTTCCAGAGAAGGCATTTTCCTACCTTTAATTCTGCCATTACTGAATTTATATGCACTTGATTGTGAATTCCACAGTGGAGGGGAGGGGCTGTGCCAAAGTGCAGTCATGGGATGCTCACGGCCCAGAGCCTGGCACACTGTAGAGGCTCGATATATTTATTGATTTTAAATCTAGAGCCATCCTACTCAGGAGTGTGGGGGTTTTGGATCATCCCTCTCTGAGTATTATGCCTCAAGTAGGCTCTCTCTGAACTTAACTTAGTCCAGCCCCCTTTGAGAGAAAGATCCTTCCTGTCCAGGTCCTAGTGAGACAGGCTTCCCAAGACCCACTCCCCCCCCTCCTCCTGGGCTCCAGCTGCTGTGGGCCCTCCAAGAAAGGAGAGGCCCTGAGCCGGGCTATTTTGGTATCTGGGGTGGGCACCAGCAGGGCTAAGGTTACCCTGGTATGTTAAGGGCTCCCTGGGGCAGGGCTATATAACCTCAGAGGGACTGCCCCAGGCTGACTCTGCTCCTTTCCAGTGAGAGCCACTGCTTGCCCTAGGAGACCGAAGACATGGTGAGTAAGAATCCAGGTTCCTCAAACCTGGAGGTAGCCTTACCCTTTGAAAGAAAGTAACTAGTTCCAAAAGGAAGAAAGCTGAATTCTTCCTTTCCTGGTATCACTAGTGGGTATGCATGGGTCCAGTCCCTCAAAGAGCATGCTCCATGCCGCCCTGCGTTCCATTTCCTAAAAACCTCTGAAACCAGCCAGGCAAAGGTTCCAACTCCCATTTTATAAAGAGATTCAGTCAGGGTGAATCAGGGTTACACAGTAAGTCTGAGGTAAACTTAGGTACTTGGGTAGGACGGAGGCGGGGATTCACAGACAACAGACAGGAATTTAAAAATGCAATTGAAACAAGCTCCCTCAAAGAGAGATGAGTCAGAAAAATAAAATTGCTTTAGAAGAAGGGATTCAGAGAACCCTGGATCCAGTCTATTGCCTCCAAAGAGGAGTAAGGTACTGGCCCACAGACCCCTTTGCCTAACCCTTACCCCGCAGGCACCCAAGAAGGCCAAGAGAAGGGCAGCGGCAGAGGGTGGAAGTTCCAATGTCTTTTCCATGTTCGACCAGACTCAGATCCAGGAGTTCAAGGAGGTGAGTGAGGGGTGAGGGGAGACTGAAGACTGACCACAGCACCCCCTGCTGTTCCTGCCCCCCCTTCCTGGAATGCACACCTGCTGGGGGGAGGAGAAGGGTTTAGATTTCTTGTTTCCCTCCCTGTTTGGGGTGTAAGGGACAGCAGCTGAATCTGATCTGCCTGGAAATTGGGATGCTTTAGCCTGGTCATGGGAGAACTAACTGCCCCTGCCCTCCACAGGCATTCACAGTAATTGACCAGAACCGTGATGGCATTATCGACAAGGAAGATCTTCGTGACACCTTTGCAGCCATGGGTATGCCCCCCCCCGCCCCCACACCTGTTAAAAGTTAAGACTGCAGAGTCCTGGGAATTCCGTAGACTTAAATTCCAACCCTGCTGGCTCCACCCTGGATTACATTCTGCCCAGATGAAAAATGGATGGATGATATAACGTTATTGGAAGCATCAGTCCCTGGTCCCAGAATCCCTCCCCAACCCATACTCTCCAACTCTGCTCCAGGCCGCCTCAATGTGAAGAATGAGGAGCTAGATGCCATGATGAAGGAAGCCAGCGGTCCCATCAACTTCACTGTCTTCCTGACCATGTTTGGGGAGAAGCTCAAAGGTGAATAAAGTGTCCTGGGCTCTAGCCATAACTGCCCCTCCAAACAACTTCAGGGGGCCCTTCAGCATCATAAGCCATCTGACCCCCAGGTGCTGACCCCGAGGACGTGATCACTGGAGCCTTCAAGATCCTGGACCCTGAGGGAAAGGGAACCATTAAGAAACAGTTGTAAGTAGTAGCTCTCACGAAAAAAAAAAAAAAGAAGGCCTCCTTAACTTCTTATCAAGGGTTAGGCATTGCCAGGCATAATGGAGAAATGGGAAATGTAGAAATGGGCGATAGGATTAAATTTTCACAGCAAATATAGGTGAAAAGGAGGATCCAGGATACCCGTGTGTCTGGGAGTCCAACCCGAGGTCTAGGGTGACCCTGGCGAGATTGGGAATGGCAGCAAGGATGAGGTGGGAGGAAGGGCCGAGGAATCGAAGCCCACCCTCATCTCCTTGTACATGACTTTTCTGCAGCCTGGAGGAACTGCTCACCACTCAGTGTGACCGCTTCTCCCAAGAAGAGGTGAGTGGGGGAGGGGCAAGCGCTGCGGTGGGTGGAGGAGGGGAGCGCGAGCCCAGAGGAGCCGGCCGGACATGTCCCTGCGTCTTCCCACAGATCAAGAACATGTGGGCGGCCTTCCCCCCCGACGTGGGCGGCAACGTGGACTACAAGAACATCTGCTACGTCATCACGCATGGCGACGCCAAGGACCAGGAGTAGGGTGCTCTACCGGCCCACTCCTTCCTGCCAGTCCGACCCCATCCCCCTTCCCCCCCCCCC
>PVHY01009348.1:26306-51435 GCA_004024945.1 Uropsilus gracilis | reverse complement strand
AAAAGATCTGTACTTTAGTTTAGTAATTTGCGCAAGTGGCACCGGCGCCAGTGACCTCCAGCGGCTAACCTGGGTGTGAGCAGGGTGGGCGGGTTCCCAGAGGAACCTGGTTGTGGGGGTTGGCTCCCAGGGATGGCTATTTGCATATTTTTTGATCAGAGGAAAAAAGCCATATATGTTTTGTATGCATATGCTAATTGTTTCATATCTAGAAGGTTTGTCCAAGATTAGACCAGTTTATTACATTTTTCTAAAACTTAGTTTTTTAATAAAACTCAATCCAAATGTTTTTGGTTTTTTATAAGTTAGAGAATTATTGGTAAATGAAAGCTAAAGTCTGTTGATTTGGTAAAATAGGCACTTACAGAGCTGACAGGCATGCAACTTTACCTGAGTTTATTAATCGATGAGCTCATGTCATTTCTACAATTACAGAATCTGTCAGCAAGAAAAGTAACTTAAGATTTAAATAAATGTGAAATAAAAAATTTTAATTAGACTCCACAATGACTATATTTAGAGTCCTAAAAGTACAGATTTTTGTAATTTTTAATATATACCTTTAAAGGTATTTTTTTTCTAAATCAAGTTAAATGGCAGAAATTTCTTGGGTATATTGAGCATTTCCCACTAAGATAAAATATTAAAACTTTAATTTCTCAACAGAGGTTTACTTACTTTGGGCTTCATATTACAGAGGAATTAAAGATATTTGGGTCTTCTGCCAGTCTAGAGAATGCTGGTGTATGGACAATTCACCATCACTAAATTTCCCAGGTTTCATAAAGAATTGAAATTTCTTTCTTTTTTTTTTAAGGATGGAATTGGACTTTTATTTACTTATTTTAAAATTTTATTTATTTTTAAAATCACAACCTTGGTAGATGGTTATTGGGGTACCTCCCCCTCCCTCTGGCACCCACTCCATTCACTCAAACCCCTCTCTTTGTTGTTTGCTAGTCTGCGCTAAGTCCATTAGTCTCTTTCCTGTGGCAGTGTCCTGGTTGAAGGACTATGTTCTTGGGACCAGGTTAACTGTGCTGGTAGGTTTTCAGTGTTAACCTTGCGTTGGGCAGCCAGTCTATATTTATTTGTGGTCTGTCCATGTTTTCTTGTTGCAGGATGTCTTCTCCAATCCCTTCTCTGTGGTTTTGCTGCTTTACCTTGTGATTCTGGTGTCTGGTTTAGAGGTCCTCACACCCAACCAGTGTCAGTGAAGAAGCTTCTCTGTGCATGCAGGCATCTGTGAATGGCTGTTGCAGATCATCTCCTCTCCCTCAGTTTGCAGCTTTGCTGTGGGGCCAATGCCCCCACTCTTTGGCCTTCCTCTTCCGTGGTGTTTGAAGGAGCTCCTTGCTCTCCTAGAAGGCATCTCAGAAATGAGGTCTTGGCTCTTCCAGATCTGGTGAGTGCATAAGTGTGCATTTGTGACATGGTGCGTCTATGGTTGTTTCTCCAGTCTCGCATGCACTGATTCTCTCAATATTCCATCTCCTGTATCCAGCTCAGACTTGTGGGCTGGATTTTTACTTGTTCTATGATGGGGTTTGTATTATTTATGTTCTTCCTCCGTCTGAAAATTAACTGGAGAGTGAAATGGAAGGGGCATTCTCCCTACTCCCTGCCTGTATGCCAGTACCTCCTTGCATGGGGCTAGGGCCCGGATGGTGGGGCAGGCACAGTCCCAAGCCCCCTTGGGGTAGGGACTTGGACGTACCATGCCTTGGCCCATTCAGGCTGCAGATGACTGCCCTATACAACCATCTGCTGGTAGAGAGGCTAAAACCCCACCTAGGCCCCCCCGCCAGGCTCTCCAGGTGCAGGGGGCCTATCTGGAGTTCCTCACTGCCCTGGCTCCCCACTGGCAAAGGAGCTCTGATGGCCCAGGACCCTGGGCGTGCAGGCAGCCCTGTGAAATTGAGATTTCTAAGGTTTAAGAATTCTCTAATTAATGCATGTAATTAAAAAACTCACACAACTTAATAAAAGCAAAGCAAAAAACCCAGTCAAAAATGGAGAAAATCTGGGCGTGGTGGCTCAAGCCTGTAATCCAAGTGCTGGGAGGCAAGAGGCTAGGGATTGCTTGAGTTTGCAGGTTTGAGACTAGCCCGGATAGCATAGCGATACCTGGTCTCGAAAAAGCAGCTGGGTCCAGTGGTAGGTGCCTATAATCCCTGCTACCTGGGAGGCTCAGTCTGGGGATCACCTGAGTCCACAGGATCATGACTACTCTGAGCAACACAGACCTATTCTCAGAAAAAAAAAAATGGGGGGGGGCAGAACTAAAAAGACTTGTCCAAAGAGGAAATGCAAATGGCCAATAGGCATATGAAAAAATGTTCAACATCACTAATAATCAGGAAAATGTAAATCAAACAACACTGAGATACTGCCTTACACCAATAAGAATAGCCCATATAAAAAAAAATGGACAACAACAAATGCTGGCATGAATGTGGAGAAAGGAACATTCTTATACTGCTGGTGGGAGTGCAAACTGGTCCAGTCACTTGGGAAAGCTGTGTGGAGGATCTTCAAGCTACTGAAAATAGAACTACCATTCGACCCAGCAATCCCACTACTGGTAATCTACCCAAAGGACACAAAAGCAATAATTAAAAAAGACACATGTACTAGGATGTTTATTGCAGCATTTACAATTTCCAGGATATAGGAACAACCCAAATGCCCCCAAACTGATGAATGGTTGAAAAAGATGTGGTATACCTACATGGTGGAATATTATTCATCAATCAAAGAAGACAAATTGATGTCATTCACAGCAACATAGTTGGAGCTAGAAGGAATCATGTTAGTGGAAATAAGTCAGAAAGAAAAAGAGAAATATGGGATGGTCTCACTTATATGAGGGATACAGGGAAAATAAATAAACAAATGGACAAGAAAAGTTTAAAACTGTCAGCAGAATTGAAGCATAAAGCAAGAGAGGGTTAGGAGAGTAAAACTGGGGGAGGGGGAGGGTATAAGAGATAAAAATGTTTTACAGGTGACAAGATGTACTTAGAAGAAATCATATTAGCAGAAGCAAGTCAAAAAGAGAAAGACAGAAGTCAAATGGTTTCACTAATATATGGGATTTAGTGAAAAAAATGAACAAAAGCCATGAGGAAAAGACAAAACAAGCTAAGCACCAAACTGAAGAACACACCTATGGGCAGGAGGGAAAAGGGGGGGATGGGTGGGGAGGGGGGTAAATCCCTGGGATTGCAATGATGTGAAATTTATATATAAATAAATTATTTAAAAAATGATGGGAGAATCTCAGGGTAGATAATGATGTTTTATATATATATGTGTGTGTATGTATGCGTATATATGTGCAACCAATAAAAATGAAATTAAAAAAATAAAATATACTGTGAAAAAATAATGCATGTAATTAAAAATTCCAAGAATAGTAAAGAAATTCTGTTCTAGAGTGAAGTTTATTAAAAGCATAGGAGAAAATCTGAATACAAAAGAGACATCATAGAAGATTAGTTGAAGAGAAATCCAGGTGAGAAGTTGGATGTGTGATCAAGCTTGATAAGATTTGATAAATGTGCTGTAAACGTTTAAAAAGTAAGTTTTAATATCAGGAGTATGCGTATACAAAACTGAAAATCTCAATTTCCTTTCATCAGTTAAATGGCTAAAATTGTTTGATTTGGGTAAGACTTGGTGAAAGCATTTTTTTCTTACCTTTGAAGTCATTTCCTGGAAAGCAGGAATGCTGTGTGGACCATGTTGCAAGTCCTTATAAAAGCTAAGCTTTCTTGCAACCATGTAAGCTTCAGTGTTTGTTTTTACATCTTTCTTGCTGACTTTGGCTAAATGGATGATTAAATATCATTTCACGATGATCTGTGAACTCTTGGTCAAGTATCTGAAACCTTTGATATTTTGGACAACATTTCCTAAATCAAATTTTTGTTCTTGGAACTTTTCAGATTTTCTCTCTCTCTCTCTCTCTCTCTCTCTCTCTCTCTCTCTCCCTCCCTCCTTATAAAAATAATGTATTAAAACAATAAGGCTGATTTTGTAATAGTATAATCCCCATAGAAAGGTGAGGTTCCAGATTCCATGGTCCATCTAAGGAAGGGTGGAGCTAAACAACCAGGGGAAGCTGAAAAGGACTTGTGAGAGAAAGAAAGATGGAGAGAGGACCTGGAGGCAGCATGGGGGGCAGAGAGACCGGTGATGAAGAAAGAGGCTGTGTTTGCTTCTCAGCTTGGACTTGCACCAGAGACTTGAGTGGCATGTAAGGAGTCACTTGCAAGATACACTGATAAGATCTGTGGGGAGGCTGACAAGGGCAGACTTTGACTTGACTTATGATTTGATTAGCAGCAAAAAGAAGCCAAGTCACATCTTCAGTGCTTTGCTTGGAAATCTCCTAGGTTAAATATCCAAATTTATCATGAATAATTTGGGTTTTTTTTTGCCAACAGTAGGCCTCAATGCAGCAGGCTCTCCACCATGATCTAACAAGGATTGCTCTTCTTTCAATTTCCAGTAGGATGTCTCTGATTTCTTGGAAGATCCCCCAAACAACCCCGTTAGGTTCATATTTCTTCTAGTATTCTGATTATGATGATGCACATGTTTCCAAAGGTGAGCCAGGCTCTCTCTGCCATGCCTCTCATTTCTTCTGCACTCTCTCTCACTAGTGTTGTTTTAAACATCACATTTTTACCAATAGCCTGTTAGAAACAATCTAGGCTTTATCTATCATGTGTCTCAAAGTCCTGGCCTTTATCCATTATCAATTCCGAAGTCACCTCTGCATCGTTACAGCAGCACCCTACTTCTTGGTGGTAAATTCTGTATTAGTTTCTTAGGGCACAAACTTGGCTTAAAATAATAGAAATTTAGTCTCTTGTAGTTCAGAGGTCAGAAGTCACAAATCTGTTCCACAGGGTCCTATGCGCATTTCTTCTGGCTTGTGCTGGATACTAATTCCTTGTCACATGGTTGCATCATTCTAGTCCTCAAAGCCAAGAGTTTCAAATCTCTCTCCACCCTATCTTTAACATTGCCATTTCTATCTGTGTGTAAAATCATCTTTTTTTCTTTGCATAAGGCCAATTTCCAAACACAGATGGTCTACAGTATCCCCCAACCCAGCTTTCAGAAACTGTCCTATACATGGTTTCCAGAGAGTTGAGCTCACTGGTCTCTTTAGTCTGGAGTAAAGTCCTCTTTACCCCTTTAACTTTGGTACAACCTTCATGCAGAAATGATTCCATACACTAACCTTTAACAATTTCTATCAATGCCCCAACATGAAGAGTCCAGCAAGTTGGCGACAGAATGGGGATGCAGGACTTAGCACCTTCACGTTTTTGACAACCAAAGTACACCCAAACAAAGACAATGGCCCCTAAGTGAGGAACAGATGGCTATTGTATGCATCAAGAGAAAAAGGAGGACAAAACTGTAATTAAACAGGTTTGGGGTGATACAAGGGCAGTACAAGAGGGAGGGGAGGCAGCTCCACAGAGCCCCTGCTGTTGTTAACTTACGGGATGTGTCTACATCAGGGACTTGAAAAGACTCCCCAATATGAATGTAAAAGTGCTATTACATTTTGAAAAATGATTGAATACCTTCATTTTCATTCCCCCTAAATTATGGCAGATTTATGCATGCTTAGAAAGCATGAGAGAATATGACTCTTGACCCCCTCTTGCCATATCTGTCCTCTTTCATCTCTCATTTTTATAAATTCTCTAATCAATAGCCCCATTATACTTATTTTTCCTCATTTGCAGTTGTTAAACGGTAATTTTCAAAAAAAGATAAAATTGTGACCAAGGCACCTGAGAATGGAGGTAGTGAAAAGACTGTTAAATTAAAGGAGAATGAAGTGCAGACTCTCAAGATGGAAGGAACTTCAGCTTTTGTGCTACTGGCACACAAAGAGGGAGAAAATGTCAATTTGACCAGAGTGCACACAATTTTTTATATTTGAGATGGAATTGATCTGATGGATAATCTATGAACCCTTTGAATCTCCAAAGTATGATTCTGATCACAGCCACCTAGGACCAAGATAACTGAGCCAGACAGCCCTGAGCTGAAGCTGCGAGCATGTGGGCAGAGGCAGCTCAGAAGGGGAATTCAGTGGGCGTGAGATGAAAGGGTATTAAACTGCCTGGTGGTTCTTCATGATCCCCAAAGTCCTCAATGCCAACTTTCATCAGCCCCGAGTGAGCTTGGCTCTCAGATCGGCGTGCAGCATCATGTGGCATAAAGTAGCTATGGTTAAATGTCCTCGTGTTTTTGGGACAATAGAAGCAATATGAATATTAACCATGGGCCATGTTCCTGGCCATACACAATTATGGGTATTTAAAATTTTAAAATGCAAATTAAATCCAAAGTTCCCTTGTAAATAATGCCAATCCGCCTGCAAATAACATGTTGCAGAGATAGAATAATTTACCATAAGTGCCTGCACCAGCAACAGTAGCTGGCACATCTTAGATGCTGCTCACTAAAAGCATGTAATATTGACTGACTTGGAAAGGCATCCAAGAGAGAGGTTCCATCTTTCTGTGATAAAATACATGTGGTGCTCAGTGAAAAAGAAGTGACTGTCTTCTAACCGATGCATGGTGCAGCATTTACTATGGACATACCTTCATTTTCCTTGGTGTTCTTTATGTTTGCTGCTATTTTCCTCCTGCCCTTATCACTGGGGCACTACAACATGGAATTCAGGAATACACTGGCAGTTCTAATGAAAACACACACGCATTTCATCATAAAAATTAAGCCCAGGGAAGCTTTTTGGTTCCTGGAGGGTGTACGGATTCCTTGACTTCATGTGTCCAGGAGCATTTGTGATCATAGATACAAGTCTTGATTTCTAAGTAATGGGTCTACTGAATTGAGCAACATGGAAATAATAGAAAAAAATCTTTGATGATACATTTTTATTTTTGAGAGTAGGTCTCGCTATGTTGCCCAGGATAGTCCTGACCCCACGGACTCAAGCGCTCCCCAGCCTCAGCCTCCCAAGGTAGCTGGGATTACAGGCATGACACCAGGCCCAGCTATTTTTTGAGACTAGGTCTTGCTATGTTGTCCCAGGGTAGTCTCAAAGCTGCAAACTCAAGCGATTTCTAGCCTCGGCCTCCCGAGACTGGAATTAAATACGCGTGCCCCCATGCCTGGCCCCTGATGATAGAAATTATATGAGCTACTTCTTTCATAAACCATGAAGTGTCCAGGGCAGTGTTTTCAAAACGGACATTCTGCTATACTCTGTCTGAACTTCTTTCTGATGAATGCAGTTAGTTTGTAGAAAGTGGAACTGAAGACAGTACAGAATAAAACCAAAACAAGACCAAACTCACAAGCCAAACTAATACAAGGTGAAATGTTAAAAGAGAATATTTTAAGCATTTAAGTGATTATTTATCTGAATTTGAACTAAGGGAAGCAACAAATTCTTCAGAAAAGGAACATTCTTCTTTACCTTCAAAGTCACTTCACAGATTCCAAAGATTTTGTGGGTAACTTTTGCTCCTAATTATGGTAATTATAAATGTTCATTTTACTAAAAGTTTACTGATTTACTAAAAGTGAGCCTATTTAAAAAGTAGATTTTGCTTGCATTTTTTAATTTAAATAAATATATATATATATATATATATATATATATTTCACATCATTGTGATCCCTGGGGGTTCCTCCCCCAGTTGTGTACTTCCATTTGGTTGTCCATATATTAGTGAAACCATTTGGTTTCTGTTCTTTTCCTTCCGACTTGTTTCTGCCAATATGATTTCTTCTAGGTACATCCATGTTACCAAATGTTGTCAACTTGTGCTCCTGGTCCTCTCTTCAAAATGATAAAAAGTAGATTTTGAAGAGTAGATTGCAATAAATTATTTAAAAGAAAACAAAAGTTACCACCCAGAGAGGACCAGGAGCACAACTTGACAACATAATTTCTGTGCTGTGTTCATGTTTTATATATATATATAAAATATATATATGGATATATATTATATATATATGGGTTTTAATTTTTATTCTATTGGATGCTTTGAATATACTTTTGTACCTGTTTTTCATTTATTATATTGATGTTTTGGAAACATTATAGAAAATATCTGATGTCATTTTAGAAGTGCAGTTGAATTCTAAGTAAACCACTCACATCTACATGGACTATATAGCAGGTCCTCTTGTTGAAACACTGATTAGAAATAAGCCGTTCTGGGAGGGCCATGATTTTTAAATGAAATTGGTTAATTAAGGACTTGCTCTTGTCACACTTTTTTATTTAAAGTCACAGTTTTGGAGAACCTATGGATACTGTTAAGTGAGCCTTACTGTTTAGGCCTGTAAATATAGAACAGGTGCACACGTGAGATCAGGTAGGAGTGACACTTCCATAGACTGCCTTTTTTGTTATAACTTGGGAAGTTTCTGCTTCCTTCCTGAAAGCAGCACTCTTATCCAGATGACCTCATGTTGGCAATTGACAGACACCTGTAAAGACTTACTTGACTCATCTGACAGGGAAATCATCAACTTCTGGGTAGAAGGAAGACAAAATCATTTTAACAGGAGAATGTCAACCATTTTGATCAAGGGGCTTAGTGTTTGATCTCTGTATGTATCTGCTTGGATCTGAAGGAGAAGGAATGTGGGATGAGAATGTGAGGGACGCACAGTTCCCAGGGCTGTAGATGAATTTCTTCAGCTATCAGTGAGCAGATGTTCCCTTGCAATTTGCAGGAGGCAAACAGGAAGAGGTAAATCTCTAGGTTAGAAATATATTTCCTTTGTGACCAGCAGGGCAGCCACAGTCTCTTGTGTGTTGTCTAAGACTGAGAAATGAAGCTCTTTTCTTTTTAAAGTTAGTCATATTGATAGTGTGTTTGAATTTTTAATGTAATTGTGGGTTACAGGATTTAGGGAGAACAGATAACCTTCCATATTGGGGAGAAGGGTTTGCAATATACTTGAGGTATTGCTACACTGCCAAACTTAATTGAGGAACTTGGAAATGTAGAAAGTATCCAGGTCCGGTTAACCTGAGATCAGACAGACACAGGATAGAGAAACTGCCTTTGTCTCCAAGGAAATTAAGTGAGGTCATCATAAGTCCTTGATTAAAAGATGTTCTCTGCGGAAGGTCAGAGGAAAAAAATCCTACTTACAGAAAGACCAAGACCATAGATTACCATTAAACTCTCATTGTGGAATGGAATATTTGAATTTTCTCTTAACCAATATGAAATTTCTAGTAAGCCAAAAAGAGCACTGAGCACAATCATCATTAAGTCCAATAATCTTGTGCCCCAAACAAGGAAATCATCACTGTATTTGGTGTATATCAGTTTGAGTTAGAAGCTCCTTTAATAGAGGAAGTATATACAAAGCCACTTTTTCTAGCCGGGCACGGTAGCTCATGCCTGTAAGCTTCAGCCTATGAAGCAGCTGGGGCTAGGGATTGCGGTTTGAGTCCCGCCTGGGGCACGTAGCGAGACCTAGTTCCAAAAAAAATATAGCTGGGTGTGGTTGTCCGCGCCTGTAATCCCAGCTACCTGGGAAGCTGAGGCTGGGGATTGCTTGAGTCTGTGGTACCCCGGGCAACGTGAGCCTGCGATTCCACGGGCAAAAATAGTGAGACCTAGTCTCAAAACAAACAAACAAACAAACAAACAAACAAACAAACAAACAAACAAAAAATGCATACAAAAAAGCAAAGCCACTTTTTCTAATCTCTCACTGTGAAAAACATAATTTACAAGCATATTATATAAAAACCAGAATTTCCAAAAATTTCCATAGCAAATAATTTGCAAATATTCAAGAAGGGAAGGATATATTTTCAGTATGAACTCCGTGGAGAGTTACATGAAGAAACTAAGTAGTTAATTTAATCTTATTGTATTAAATTTTTAATTTTAAATGATATTTTTGTACCTAATATTAAAAAAACTACATGTGTTACTTTTAATATGGTATCCTCAAATGGTGGTGCTATTGTATAGGGAATAGACTTAGCATAAGAAGCATGTTTATTAATCAATTACTATTTTTATTATCATAAGATGAATAACACTGAGCTTATCCACTGGAGGCAAAAAAGTTAACTTATTAATAAAAAATAAGCAAATGAGATGCTATGGAATCGTGCATGGCAAATGTAATTATGGTTTAAGTTGGAAGATAATTTTATGTTAAAAATCTATAAACTGCTTCTGGCCAAGAACACTTTCTATGGTGATGGAAATATCCTTTAAAACAGTAGTTACCGAGATTTTGAAATAAGAAGAGCAGGGCAGAGGAAGTGACTTTTATTTTACATTATTTATTTATTTATTTATTTTTGAGACTAGGTCTCATTTTTTGCCTGTGAAGCTGCAGGCTTATGCTGCCTGGGGAACCACAGACTTAAGCAATTCCCAGCCTCAGCTTCCCAGGTAGCTGGGATTACAGGCATGCACCACCACGCCCAGCTATTTTTTGGGGACTAGGTCTCGCTATGTTGCCCCGAGCGGGACTCGAACTGCGACCCCCAACCCCAGCCGCTTCATATGTTATTTTACTTTTAAATAATGTAAATTTAAATAGTCACAGGTAACTGCTGTGTTAGAGAACATGGCTCTAGATTGTGAAAATGAGGACACTGAGAGTTTTGATCACTAGGGTTTAGAGTACTTAGAAATTATCATTAATGGCAGAGGGAATTAATGAGAGTATAAATAAAGATGACAATGAGATGCTTTGTTTTCTTTTAGAGAACACATCCTTAGCAAAGAATCTGAATGGTATTTCATAATTATTTAATCTGAGATCATTTACCAACAAACATGTGCTCCAAACCTTTGAGACCCTAGACAATCATAGAAGTGTTATCAATGCCTCTCCTAACACTCCACTTTCTAATTCTCGCCCATTCTGTTTGGTTCATGTTAATGACAGAATCTTTATCCTGTTCTTTGAACCCTCAGAGTCAGACAGAAAGTCTACCACACAGTGGGTATAATTAAATACTCACTAAATAATTGAAAGTATGTCAGTTGTGTGTTCAACTAGTCTATGTGTTTTGAAGGTAAGCAGCTCAATATCTATCTCCAGCATACTGACTGCTAGACTTTGCATCTGTTTATTCCTCTAATTCTTATCAAGAAAAGCAAAATGGAAATGATAAGATGAAAATTATATATTATATAATATAATACATATATGTATAATTACATATGCATAATTGTATGTATATAATATCTATATATGTATATACTATGCTTTTGCATGAGCTTGCATGCTTTCACTTTTGCATGAGCCAAAAAAGTTTAGTGTGAATCTCCCCTCTGATGACTTCCTGGCTTAGGCTTCTGCATGGTAAATGTTAAATTTATTGCTAAGAGCTACAAGTCTTTTGCATTTGGAAGAGAAGTGGATTTTCTGGAATGAATACATAAAAAAATCAAATAAATGCATTTAAAAATACTATGTGATTTTTGAGTTATCTCCACTGAGAGGCAAAAGCAGTCTTGCCCTTCATTAAATTGACCATGTCCATAGCAATTGAGAAGTCAGCATCTGCTTGACCATCTTTTGTTAGCACTTGGCATATTCTTTGTTAGAAAGGGCTGTCTTACTATATTTTTGAGGTAGTGGCATGAACTGGCAGAACTCTGAGTTTGTTGGCTTTAGCCTTTGGGAAAGAAGAAGCAAGGGTAGCTAAGTACATAAAGATTTGCAAAGATAGTGACATATCAGGGGTCTAGGTATCTGGTGGTACTGACTGTGGAAAGCAAAACCTCCCTAGACCCACTAGAGAGTCTTGGGGAACATTTTCAATTAGAGTTTCTGAAATGACATGACAACTTGCTTGTGAAAGGAAGGGATAAGGAAGGGATGACAGTAATTGTTGAGTTGCTGCCCAAACTTTCTTGGAGTTCTTTGGTTGTTTTTTCTTAATTAGTAATTAATTGAAGAAATTAAGGGATATGCCTCTGCAGCTTGCTGAATGCAATTCAGAGTGGTTTGTATTAAAGACAATGTAATGGCTGGTTGATTCCTAAACATCTTAGGTGTTCTCTCTTAGGTATGTTTTGGTAGTTAAAGAAAGTATACTTAATTCTTGGATCACTTGCTGTAGGAGAAGCCAGCTATTGTTCCATGAGATCACTTCTGCAATCTGAGATGCCCAGGAATTGAGGAACTACTACTTCCTGCAGACAACCAGTACCAACATGCTATCCATATTAGTGGGTCACCTTGGGATTGATTTCCCAGTTCCATGTAAGCCTTACTGTTGCAGTCCTGACCAATTTATCAATTGCAACCTTAGAAGACACCCTGAGAAGTACTCACTCAAGTTGCTACAATTTCTTTGCCCACTGAAATGATCAATTTTCTACTTCTTGTCGTGTTAAAGTTACTGATACTAGATTTCTTCTCTTGCTATAAAAATTTGAAAACCATTTCCAGAAATTTGGCAATACACCAAATCCAATAGGTAAAAAACATGAAACAACTGTTTTCAGAAATTTGCCAGTAGTTGTGGGGATCCAGGAGAAAGGAAAACAGAGGAGATGAACCTTACCAGTTACTCTGTAAGATACAACCACCTGGAAATCTTTTGTGGATCACCGCTCAGCAAAGCACAACCCAGGCAGAGGGGTCATTCTCATTGAGTTCAGAAGACAGAGATCAACAGTCAGGAGGACGAAGTGGGTGGAATTTGCAGGGCAGCATACAAGAGAAGGAGTTATGGAGGAAATGACTTCAGAGATCAGAATAGGGTTTATCTGGATACTAAATTTTGCACATGTCGGCTGAAGCTCTTTAAAGTAACACAAGAAACAATTGGGGGAGCCATGACTCAACATTTTTCAGCACTCGCAGAGAACTGGGAGACAAGTTCTACTTAGCAAGAGTGGAGAGGTCTCATTAAAGCCTGGGTCATTATTCAGTGGCGATATTGGAAAGTTTAGACCTTAGGTATAATTCCAAACTGTTCCTACAGTAAAGGCTATTTTAATCCAGCCTTAATAAAACTTAGAAATAAGCTGTTTTAAAAGTTACTTAACTGTCAAAATAAATTTCAATGCTCTATAGAAAGACAAAAACTGACACACAACACTTAAGATCTAATAAAAAATTATAAGACATGCAAATAGATATATATAATAAAATAAATACATAATGAACTATGTAGTTGTTATATTTTAGATATGTATTTACTTATATGTATATATACACACATACATGCACACATATAGTTATATAAGTATACATAACTATACCTAAATATAGATATATAATTGCACACACATATGTGTGTGTATGTGTGTGTATGTATTTATGTACATATATATATATATATATATATAATTATACCTAAAGCAAGAGAAAATCAGGACCAGGCAATAGAGATGTTCTTAAAATAACAAAGGTGATGAAAGTAGATAAAATGCTTTAAAACAGTTATATCAAAAATTCAAAAGGTAATTTAGAAACTTCAGTTTAAAAATAATTAGGAAAGAGGTTGCAGGTATGAAAACAAACCATGACCAATGAACATAGAAGTACAATATGCAAAATAAAATTGTTATAAAGTGGGACTCAAAACAGCTACTGAAAAGGAAAGGTCAGTGAACTTGAAGATGTACACAAAGACATAATATAAAATGAAAGCCAAATAAAAAAGACAAAGACCTAGGGATTTGTGGGACATTATTAAATATTCTAATTTACATTTAATTGGTATCCTAGTATCCTAGAACATGGAATGAGAATTTCTGAAAAAATTATGGCTGAAAGTTTTCCAAAATTAATGAACTCTATAAACCCACAGATGTAATGGTTTCAGTGAACCTAACCAAGAAGGATAAATAAAAAGACAAAACAGATGGCGTCACATCATAATAAAATTTCTAAAAAACAGTGATTTAAAAAAAGTCTTTAAAACAGTTGGTAATAACAGATACATTCAGAAATAAAGATAAGAATGATTTCATAGGTCTCCTCCATAACTATGCAAGGCAGAGGAAAATGGAATTCCACTTTATTAATACTAGACAAAAAAGGTGAAACCTCCCTCTTAAGGTAAAATTCCAAATCCACCAAAAATGTTATTCAAAAATAAAAGAAAAATAAAGGCTTTTTCAGACAACTATCTGTAGAATTTGTCACCAGCAGACCTAAAATACAAGAGATGCTAAAGGAAGTTCTTCCAATGAAGTAGAAATGATAGCAGATGTAAAATTGGATCCACACAAAAGAATGAAAGAAACCCAAAATATGAGCAAAACTGATGCAGAGAAATGATAGTGATTGTTCAATGATAGTGACACAAGCAGAAACTAAAACGAGCATACTTTTTTATCAATGAAATATTTCCACACACACACTTTAATTGGGTAAGGCACATAATAAGTACTGATGAAAACAAAATAAAACACAAGAAGAGCACTTTCACTGAATTCAAACAGCCTGAGGAGGGTGACAGGGGTGTGGGGGGTGGAATGGTGGGGAGGGGGTGGGGCGTGGGGAGGGGGACAGACCTTTGGGAAGGAGTGGTTCTGCCAGGTGAGTGTGCTCCAAGTCTATGGAGAATATTTGAAATGACAAAGTCTGGGAAGTTTCGGAAATAAATTGCATCTTACATGATGCTCTTCCCCTGAAATGATTCTTTTTCAGGAGAATTCAGTTGTTACTATGCTCTCCTACAAGGTACTGGTTTTCCCTGCTTTCAAAAGTTTGCCTTACACCACATTGCTCCTTACGAAAGAACTACACTGGCATCATTTTCATCAACTGAAAGAAATCTGAAGATATCTTTGCTTTCAGGACAGAGGACAGAAAGCAAGAGCAGCCTCCAAGTTTGTTTTGCAGCAGCTCTTCTAGAGGCAGTGGAGCTCCCAGTGACAGGAGTGACTTCTTCGAACCCTTCTCTGGGAACTGCTTAATGGTCCTATTATTCCTGCTTTTAGTACATGTTGATGTTCTTTTTCTGGGCTTGATATGCTATTTGGTATGATTTGGTAGATTATCTCTTGGGTCTGGGAATGATCAAACCTGTTTCCATATCAGTCATTGGCAATTGTTTCTTCACTTCCTGCCATTTCGTCTTAGGAGATACTTTATAAGCATGCCCTCCTTTTGGAGAGCTAAGAAAACCTATATGTGTTGTATGGTACTGGGGAGGGTTTTGATCTTTCTTCTTACTCCTTTGGTTCTCTATCTCCTTCAAAACAAGCGTGGCCTGTGAAAACTGACCACCCAGCAGCCTCTGTAGTTGGCCTTTATACTATTTCCTGCTACTGTTTCCAAGCATTTCCTCTGCTTTGCTTGGACAGAATATGTTGAGTTAATTAATTAATTAAATTACTAAGATTCAAAAATCTTTTCAGGGTTGCTTAGCAACATGGCGCTCATTCAGCTCTTCCCTGGGCAGGGGGAAGTGAGGTGACAAGGGCAGGGAGGAGCTAGCTTATATCAAAGGTCCTTTTCCCACTTGATCAGTACTGTTGATTATGAGCAACTAATTTTTGAGGAAAGATGAATATGAATTAGCAATCCTGACTTAAGCATCTCTTCAGCAAGAGAAAATCCATTTTGATAAGAAGCCTATAACTTGTAGCTACTAAATTGAAATATTTGGTGATAGTTCTATATGTGATATTTTCCTTGGTGATTTCTAAAGACCACAGCAGGTATTTAATAAGTATCAATCATTCTGGCCACTTTCCTACAGGCTGTGTGGGGAATATGAATTAGGTAGGGTGGCTGGGCACTGTTTCTGTAATGGGAGCGAGCTTCAGATTGAGGTTGTTACTGGAAACTGAGAGGAAGGCGTGGTAAAAGAGGTGCAAATGGGGAAAAATGCAGTTTCTTGAATAGGCTAAATCCAAGGTGCATATCTTGCATGTATGCAGTCAAGTGTTACGTTCTTAGATTTCCCAAGGCTGTGTAAACATAAAGGAAAATCTCTTCATGTGGTGGCAATGAGGCTGTGGTGTCTCATTTTGTGAGATAATACACTCTTCTGGCATCAAGCACTCCCCTATATGCTGGCACTTCTTAGCCACCAGTGGTAGAAATCTTCTTTGCTCTCTTGCTTTCCACTGGCCCTGCGCTTCCTTTAATGAAACATTTTATGTAAGACCCCTTCCTACCGCCTCTGCTATCCCTCAGGCAAACCAATGACCTTCCTCCTTGACTATGACCTAAATTCATACAATTGTGTGTGTGTGTGTGTGTGTTTACGCATGTGTGGGTGCTCATGTTCAGTTGGGGGTGGGGGGTAGCTATGTCTGTGATTCCCTGTAGGTTTGGTTGGGTAAACTCATCTTAAATGTCATTTACTTTCCCTCTTACTGTTAGCAAAGGAACATACACAGCAGAGATGTAATACCACTCACTAAATTAACTACCACAGAAATATGAAGACCCGTTCAAGGCAACTCAGAAAAAAATTATACGAGAGATAATCTTTTATTAAAGCAAATGCTAGGAAAAGTTCTCATTGGCTAGCTCGGCCCACCCTGGATACCCATACCTGACTTTATTGTAATAGACAATATCCAATATATATTTTTGTTAAGTGTGGGTCTTTAATGCAACGTGGTAAGATATCAAAAGAGACTTCTGAATCTTTTGAAAAGTCACCATAGTAATGATGAACACAGAGAATTTACTCTGAATCTGCACATACTTGAAGTTAACTTGATAATTTTTTGTTTTTTTTGATAGTCTGGCATCTTCACTCATCCGTGCTGTGCCCAATAAATGCTGATCCTCCACTGGTTAGCTCAGGGAACAATTCTGTTCTCTTGGCCCTGCTGTTGTTCTTCTCTGAACAATCTTTTCTCACTGTGCTGCATTAAAAGGCAAAAAGCATGGCTTGCTGGTAGATTCAGATGGAGGTTTGATCCCATGTCCTGCAGCTCTGCTATTCTCTGCCATGGTGCTGGCAGGAGGCTGTTACTTCTTCTGTAGGATGTTATAATCACAACAACTAAAATAAATCTGCTTAAACTTTACAGAAACTTGCTTAAAGCAACCACAACCTTATCTCAGTTGAATCTCAGAAATGTTGGTTCATGGTGAATATTGTTCATATTTTTTTGGTAATAATAGCTTTCAATGATGTGGTTTGGCTTTCAGAGATGTGTTTAGAGTTCTGTCCAAGTTCTCGCCTAAGACCAGAGCAAAAGAGTCATCAAGATTTAGAGCAGTTAGAATGGCTACTTTTTGTTCTTTTTTTCCCCCTGGAAATAGGATTTGCACTCCCAGGTAAAGGTATGCCTGATAGTCTCTGCTCACCTCTTTAAATAACAAGATTTGAGTGACATAGTGTCAGTTCCTTAAAATTGAGGGAAAAAATATAAAGTACCAGGTAGGGAAATATTTTCTCAGAGGTAGGGAGAACACCTTAAAGAATGGGGAGCACTGTCAGGGATCTACATGTATTGGGCGACATTTTCTTCTACCCACTTGACTCAAAGTTCTTAATACTTAACTGGTAATTACTTAGCAGTAGAGTGAGGGCTTGTAACTCTTGATATATTTTATATTCCTACAATCTATGCATTGTAGAATTACAGGTGGCCATTTAAAACTGGAATTAATACTTACCAAACTGAAGCATTGAGCATGGAGGGGCATGGAATCAGGGATGGGAGGGTACAAAAGACTAAGATGATGGTTCATGGGTGATGAGGTGGTGGGAGAAACCTGGGGTAGATAACGATGTAAAATAAAATAAATAATATAATAAGATAAAAGGAAATTAAAGAATTCTGTTAATTCTCCCATTAACGTATTTTAATGCCCAACCTTTAGTCAATAAGTGTTGGTTAAGGTTGTCTCATATCTTTCTTGATGGGATAGAAAATAGTTGTGACAGGTCTTGGATTATAGATATTATTATACCCATGACTAGGTATGCAACTCATACATTTTTAAACTAAGAAATCCTTCCTTTTCCAGCCTTGCATTGCCACCTTTAGAAACTCCAGTTAATTTTTCTGTAAATAACACACCGCACTTCACACCACACCTTTTTCAGATTTACCACATAACACACCAGTTGTTAGGCTATGAACTGAAGAATCTGGATCATGAACTCTTTCTTAGCTTGAGTTCTTAAAGCTCCCTAGGTTTTCCTATTCTATGTGTCTAAAGCCATTTCCTTTCCTCTTAAGTTATATTTGCTCAGCTTTTTTCTTTCTAAAGGGATTACATCCACATCTGTTCCATTAAGCACCACCCTGCTCATCTTTTCTTTTCTCCAAATTGTCAGGGTGCTTCTTTCTTCTTAGTTCTACGTTCTAGCCTAGCCTCAAGTCTATGGAGATTTATCTAAGAACTGCACAGAGAAAATATCTTATTAAAATGTGAATAGTTTCTCAACATTCCAAACATATTCAAATCATCCAAATTTGACTATTTATTTGTTGGGTGTATGTTTGTATTTCTTTAACAAGTATTTAAAAATCAGTGACAACAATTTTAATGAAATGGATATATTACATGGTAGGTGGTGATAAGGCATCTGGAAATTTATGTAGACTTGTTCTTATGGATGTTATTTGTGTAGTAACACCAACAACTCACTTTATATTGTTTTCTTTATATTTTAAAGAAAAGAGGCTTTCCTATCTATTTGAGAATAAAACCCTTTCAAGTTTTCATATCTGGTGGTCAGAGTACTTCAAATTTTCTTATTGCTTTAAAGGACTGAGCCCTGTTTTAATACCTGGAGAATGGACAGATGTGTTCCACTCTATTCTTATGATGCGATGCTTTTTATAAATAGGGATAAAATTCTGGAAGTAGGAAATTGAGAGTGGGCTTAAATTACTTTAGAAAGATGACTACGGACGAGCATGGTGGCACATACCTGTAAGCTTGAACCTATGAAGCGGCTGGGGCCAGGGGATCGCAGTTCGAGTCCCACTGGGGGCAACACAGCGAGACCTAGTCCCAAAAAATAGCTGGGTGTGATGGCATGCGCCTGTAATCCCAGCAACCTGGGAAGCTGAGGCTGGGAATTGCTTGAGTCCGTGGTATCCCAGGCAACATGAGCCTGTGGTTTCACGGGCAAAAATAGTGAGACCTAGTCTCACCAAAAAAAAAAAAAAAAAAAAAAAAAAAAAAAAAAAAAAAAAAAAAAAAAAGATGACTCGTTCACATGGCAATTTTCAGAATAGTCAGTACAAACTAAATCAAGTGATCTTATGCAAAACACTATGCGCTTTCATGAATTGATGTCTACAAAAATTATTTGTGGACAAAAAGACTATAAAATGACAAAGTATTAATACAATGATGAATACATATGATGATTGTTTTATAGGAATTATTTTTATAGTTATCTCTCCCTCTTTCCACTGCTCCCATCCCTCTTATCTAATGGGCTTGTATGTTTCACTTGAATCACTAGTCATCTAGCACTTGACTTCCTCTTTGGATCCTGTGAAGAGGCTAGGCTGGGCAGAGACTCTAAGCAGGGATACTTAGAATGTAGAATGGTGGATGAGGAGGTGGGCAAAGTGTTACTCAAGGGAAGATGAGGGAGTTTGGCAGTTTAGAACCAGACTATTCTAGGAGGCAAAAATATGAAATAATTTATGTGTTTGTGTCTGTACAGATGATGTACACAACATGTACACACTGCACACACCCAGTGAGAAAAGAAAAGTACTTCATGGATAAAATTAGATAGACAACAGCCCAGAAGTCAACAAAGACACCATTTTCCGCCCCCTCCCGACTCATTTCCTTCATTCTTTCAATATTTACATAACCCTTACTCAACATCAACATTACGGAAGACATTATGGGAATAATGTCCAAAGATATAACCAAATATCTTTAAAACATTAATCTGGGGCAATAATTCCATAGGTATGAGATTAAGTCATAATAAAAAAGTCAGGGATATAATGTCTCTAAAATGTGTACATCACTACTGGGTCCTTGGGAAGAGCCCACTTATTCCTGTAGGAGTTTTTCTTGGGGGATTGGTTTACTTGTTAAAATAAAATAAGCAAACACATGGGAAAGACTCTGGCTGATGACCCCTTTCAGAACCACCATTACTAAGGTCCCAGAGAGGATTCTTCAAGGATCAATCACTAGAGATCTAGGGAAAAGCAATGAAATAATGCAGCAACTTTTATGCCAACTCCTCAGTTCCCAGAGAAATGTAACAAACCAGTGTGTGTTTGATATGTAAAAAAATTACTTGAAGAAAATGGTAGAAAAGAAATAAAGCATTAATAGGATTTCAGTAACTCACACAAAATGAATTTCTCAATTCCTGTTTACGAGTCATATTGGTTTGTTTCTCTAAACTTGCTGCCGCTCTCTATAGATTGTTTAAAAGGTTACCTGCCCCTGCCCCTGGTATGACAAAGGGAAATACAAGGATGTGGATGTCAGTGGTGCATGAGTGCACATAAAAGGAAAATGTTTGAGCTTCAAAGGTGGAAACAGCCAGACTGTGTTTTAGAGTAAAATGTCTGAGGTGTTTGATGCGTTGTCTTCCCAGACTAATGAAAGGAAGGTGGTTTTCTTCATGTGAATGGGGTGGTTATAAAGTGAATAGAATGGTTCCCCACAATGAGCATCATTTTGAGTATCATGTATTCCATTCACACCAGGGGCACTGATATATAATTACCTTGGTGGAACCCAGAATTGGGACAAATGGATATTCACATCCCATTTTCTTCTTCGGCACTGAGTATATTGGGCACATGCCACCAGAACAACTACAGGGTGCAAGTGAGGTTTGCTTATTTCAGCTCACTCGCAATGGATGTGCATTTCTAGGTCACTGATCCCAGCACAGCAGTGTTCATGGAAAACAGTGTATAACGGAGGATTTATATTCAGTGCAGACAGTATAACTGGGCAGATTCTGACTTGGTTGGCTTGGGTGGCTAACTCTAAATGAAGCCTGGGCAATGATGGGTAATGCCCTAGCTAATAAAAATGCACTTGAGTTGGGACTTACTGATAACCAAGTAGTTTAAACTAAAACATATTGAGCTGGCAACACAGGAAAGAATCTATTATGAACAGTGAGAGAAGGCAGGCCTAAAATATCTCCTTTCTGAATTCTGTTTCTTATTTTGTTATGAGGGAGTCCATTAGTGAAAAAAGGTAAGATTTAAGATTGAGATCTCCCCAGTAATGTTAAGTACCTGTCTATCAGACTGTATCATCTGTGAGATGCTGTTAGCTGTTTCGCTAAGTTCTAGCAGCATATACTTATTTATCTTTCTAAGTTGGTTACATTCAGCCATGATGGTATTCAGGTTGTTGACACATGATTTGTAAGAGGATTTAGTTTTTCTTAAACTGCAATATGAATTCCGCACTGGAAATCTAATCTTAAAACTAGTGCGACGCAATTTGAAAAAACATCTTAAAACACGGGTGTGGAGCATCTTGAAATATTAGGAAGAATAATTTTCCCCAGTGTCAGGAAAAAAACCATAGAAAGAGCAGGGTCATTAGCAGCTGATTTGCTGAGCCAAATGTAGAATGATCCAAAGAGTGATATTTGCTTAAGGGCACAAATGTCTATTTTTGTGTCGAACTCTGAAGCCAGTGCTGGAATATAAAATAGATATCTTATTTTTTCAGACCTGGAAGGAAAATTAGGTATTTTTAGGTGTTATTGATTCTAGCCTCTCTACCGAGTTTATAAAGAAATCAAGGACCTGAGGGGCTGCTGCCTGTTGTTGCAGGATCACTCAGGGTAAGATGGTTCTTTAGATATTTTGAAACTAGTAATGTATACACAATGAGCGAGTGTGTACAGACACATGGGTATGTATCTGTATGAATGCATATGTCCATGCATGAGTGTGTGTCTAGTGCTTTGAAGGAAAAGGAAAATGCCTTGCAGTCTTGAACCCCAATGCCACCTGCTGCTTTAGCCTACATTCATTGTGTCTTTTGGGCAAGAGACCTCTCCTTGAACTGCCATTCAGTCATGAGGAGTCCAACCTCCATCCCTGATCTCTCCATCCTTGATATCCTTTCACTCTCCGAAGCAAGTGAGTTGATACTAAGTATGTATATCTCTGTGTGTAATGGAAGTCTGCCATGCTCCAGATATTCTCCTGGGTGCTGAAAAACCACAGTGAAGAAAATTGACAAAAGAAGGTGACATTTGAAGGAGCCAAGAAAAAGAGGAAAGCCCATTCCAGGTAAAGAGAAAAGAAAGGTTGAGAAGTAAATAGTATAGTTGGAACCTTGTTATTGAAAGAGCATGGGAGAGTCTTGAACCAATGGCGAATCACTTCAGAGAGCTGAGCTTGAAAAAGTGACGTGTGTTTTTGAAAAGCACTTGCCAGTCTTCTTTCTTGAGAATAGACCTGAGGCAGGAAATTAAGAGGACAGTTAGGAGGCTGTGGTAGTAATTCTGGAAAAAGATGAGGGTACTTACCCTAAGGTGTTAATGGAGAGGTAATGTGAAGGGGCTGGATTCTCAATCTATATGTGAGAAAATTGTGCTATTGGGTTGCAAATGGATTGTTTGTGCACTGTGATATACGAAGGGACAAGAAGGATATCAAAATTTATAATCTCAAAACTTGAAGATTGGGATTTCCATCTCTTAAAATGTGGAGCCTGATGGAAGAGCTGGCAATTAGATTATTTGTCTCTTTGGGAGTGGGGTGCAGTATGCGTTCAATTTTTGACACAGAAAGTTTGAAATATCTACTAATATTAGATGTATATCAAATAGAGGCAACTAGAATTTTGGTCAGAAATTAGAAATGTTCAGTATATATGTGATATTGGAAAGCCTGGAGGTCTCCAAATGAGTAGGGTACACACATTGATTGAGCAGATGTCCTTGGACAAACTTGGTGGGCTCTACAGTATTCAGAGGTTGAAGAGATAGGAGGAACCACAAAGGAAATTGGAACGGCTCATCAGAGAGGAAGGAAGAAACAGAGGAAAGCATGAGATCTGGAAGCCAAGTGTAGAAAGGAATGTTTTGAAGGAATAAAGGAGGCTTTTAAGTAAATGTGTGCAAAAACAAATTCAGACAGAAATGAGGAATCTTTCCACTTTAATTTTTTTACCAGTTGGTGATGAGGTACAGTTAACTCTCCTGATTTTGCAAATTCTAGAATCTTTTACTTTCTCCATTCCTTTTCATTTCTCCTTACAAATGCAAATTCTTTTCCCAGCTATTATCTCTAGAGGTACTTTGTCAAGTGCATCCAATAATAACCAATTCATGCTACTGACATCCTGTTTTTCCAGGAAAGTCTTATAGCTATATATGATTAGGCACATGAACTGTCTTAGAGGTTATCAGACATGATTGCTCACCACAAACTTTGCTACTTCATAGCACAGCTTGCCATCTTTCCAGTCTACTACAATTTTCTTTACTGTTCATTCTCTGATTTATGTTTTAAGGATTTAAGTAGGCACCCCTTGAGAACAAATCAAATGCTTTGCAACCCCCATATTCCAATGCCTAAAGAGAGAGAGAGTGTTTGCTTTTCACTTACACAAAGTCCACAGAAGGTTTGGGAGGCATAATATAAAAGTAATTTTCTTGAAGAAAAAAAAAGTTTTGCTTTAATTTTGGATCTTTCTTAGACTCTAGAGACAGAACAATCAGTGTGTTATGAATAGGCAAGATTTTCGGTAAAACTTGAATCTCTCAGAGGGGAAAAATGTACTAGCTTGTTGTGGTTTGAACTCTGCCCTAAAATAATTGATGCCAGGTCTTAGCAGAATCTTAAAGTAAAACTATAAGTACTTTTACCCAACCACCTGGTTTGTTACAACTATAATGTCTTTACAGGTCTCACCTTCCTTGTTTCTACCTTATTTTTATAACCTTCCATTGAAATGGTACCTATTTTCAGCTCTCAACTTACCTCACCTCACTTTTATACTCAACATTCTGTTGGCATTTTTGCTATTTCAAAAAAGCTTGCTTATGGTTTCCACTTATTTTATTTAAAATTGATGGCACTGTAAAGTATTTGTATCATTCTTTTTTATTATTTAAGTTATATATATATATTCACATCATTGTGATCCCTGGGGGTCACCCACCACCTCCCCTCCCTGGCCACTACAGCTGGTCCCCTCCCCCAGTTGTGTACTTTAATTTAGTTGTTCATATATTTGTGAAACCATTTGGTTTCTGTCTTTTTTCTTCTGACTTGTTTCTACCAATATGATTTCTTCTAGGTATATCCATGTTATCAAAAAATCATTAAATTTGTCATTTTTAATTGATGCGTAATATTCCATTGTGTATCTATACCACATCTTTTTCATCCAGTCCTCTGTTTTGGGGCATTTGGGTTGTTTCCAGGTCCTTGCAATTATAAACAGTGCTGCAATAAACAACCAAGCACAGGTGTCCCTTTGTACCCACATTGGGGTCTCCTTTGGGTAGATTCTCAGAAGAGTGACTGCTCGATCAAATGGTAGTTCCATTTTCACTAGTTTGAGAGCCCTCCACTCTGCTTTTCATAGTGGTTGGACCAGTTTACATTCCCTCCAGCATTGTAAAAGTGTTCCTTTCTCTCCACATCCATGCCAGCATTTGATGTTGTCTGTTTTATGGATGTGGGCCATTCTTACTGGTGTAAGGTGGTATCTCATTGCAGTTTTGATTTGCATTTTCCTGATTGCTAGTGACATTGAGCAGTTTTTCATGTGTCTGTTGGCCATTTGGACTTCCTCTTTAGAGAAGTGTCTTTGTAGATCTTCTTCACATTTTTCAACTGGGCTTTTTATTTGTTTTTGTTAAGTTGTGTGAGTTCTTTGTGTATCTTTGTTATCAGACCCTTATCACTTGTATGGAGGGAAAAATTTTTTTCCCACTTAGTTGGACTTCTTTTTGTTTTGTCTGTTATCTCTTTTGCTATACAGCAGCCTTTTACTTTGATGTAGTCCCAGCTATTTATGTTTTCCTTCATTTTTTTACCAGCTATAGATGTGCCCAAAAATGAATTTCTTTTTTTTAAAAATTTTTATTTTTGCATATTTTACAATATATGATTGTATAACTTTTAATCCCCATGGAAATACCCCCCCCCCACACCATATCTCCCCTGGTTTCTTTGCCTCCTTTCTTTTT
>PVHY01009348.1:0-26206 GCA_004024945.1 Uropsilus gracilis | reverse complement strand
AGATCCTCGAAGGGACATCCATCAGCTGATGGTAGGTCTCCTCCCTTGGGGCTTTGCTGTGGGGCCACTGCCATTAGACAAGCCTCTTTTTGAGTCTGGGTCTTGCTATTTTTGCCCGTGGAGTCGCAGGCTACTGTTGCCCGAGGTACCACAGACTCAAGCAATCCCCTGCCTCAGCTTCCCATGTAGCTTGGATTACAGGCGTGCGCCACCACGCCCAGCTATTTGGGGCTAGGTCTCACTGTGTTGTCCCGAGCAGGACTCAGGCCGTGTTCCCTAGCCCCGACTGCTTTGCAGGCTGATGATATCAGTCACGAGCCACGATGCCCGGCTTTCTGTGGTATCTTTCCTCTAAACAGAGAGGGTGTGCAGTGCCCTTGTTGACATGTTCTCTGTGCAAAGTTTTTGCTCAGATCTTCTCGGTGACTTTGTGGGCTTCATATTTTGTTGGTTCTCCCAGTTCACTGCATGTGGTGCTCGCCTTGTTCCCCTTGAGTCCTGCCCAGGTGGCACATGTTAAGGGACTTTCCACCAGTATCTCACTGGTTTGGTTTCTATGGATGGATATTGTCTTAAGGTATCACTCTTGATTAGAGCTCTTGTGTTGAAGGCAAATCCAGGGGAGACTGTGGTGGGCACACCGCCCGACCATCCCGCCTCCCGCCTGCCCCGCCCCCCCGCCACACTACCAGCCCTGTGATGTCAAAGGGCTCAGATGTGCGGTGCTGCCCGCGCGCCAGCCGGGCCCGGCCTCCTTCCGGCCCGAACCTCGGCCCCACCCCGCCTTACCTGGGGGAAGCGTGGGGGGCCGCTGCGCACGGACGCCGGCGGCCACGCCCGTAGCCGCGGGGTGCGCGGGGCACACGGCCCGCGCGAACCCCGGGTGCTGCCGAGCCCGGGACGGGGTCTCGCCCCCAAAAATGAATTTCTGAATTGTATTTCATGAAAGATTTTGCCCAGGTTTTCCTCTATGTATTTTATGGTTTCAGGTCTTACATCCAGAAATAACAAAAATAAGAGCTGAAATAAACAATCTAGATAGCAAAAAGACTATCGCGAAAAATCAATGAAACCAAAAGTTGGTTCTTTGAAAAAATAAGTACAATTGATAACTCCCTTTCAAACTTCACAAAGAAGAGAGAACACTCAAATAAGCAGGATTACAAATGAAAGGAGAAATTATAACAGACATATCAGAAATTCAAAGGATATCAGAGATTATTATGAATACCTATATGCAAACAAATACAAAAACTTGAATGAGATGAACAGATTCTCGGAAAGATACAACCACCCAAAACTAAACAAAGAGTGAGTAGAGAACTTAAACAAACCAATCACAAACAGCGAAGTTGAAGCAGTCATCAAAACTCTACCTAAAAACAAAAGCTCATTCCAGATGGCTTCACAAACAAATTCTACCAGACATTCAAAGAGGAAATAACGCCTGCACTACTAAAACTTTTCCAAAAAATTGAGAAAGAAGGAAAACTGCCAAACATATTCTATGAAGCAAACATCACACTCATACCAAAACCAAATAAAGATAGCATGAAGAAAGAAAACTATAGACCAATCTCCCTAATGAACATGGATGCAAAAATTTGGCAAAGTTGGCAAAAATTGGCAAATTGAATCCTACGATGTATAAAAAGCATTATTCACCATGACCAAGTGGGATTTATCCCAGGAACACAGGAATGGTTCAATATTTGAAAATCAATTAATATAATCCACCACATCAACAAGGAGAAAACCAAAAATCATATGGTCATATCAATAGATGCAGAGAAAGCATTTGATAAAGTTCAACACCCATTTATGATAAAAGCTCTTGAAAATTTGGGGATTAAAGGAACATATCTCAACATAATAAAAGCCATTGATGACAAACCTACAGCAAACATCATCTGAAATGGGGAAAAACTAAAATCATTCCAATTAAGATCTGGAACCAGGCAAGGATGCCCACTATCTCCACTACTTTTTAACATTGTACTGGAAGTTCTAGCAAGGGCAATAAGATGAGAGAAAGACCTAAAAAAGAGTACAAATAGGGAAAGAAGAACTGAAGCTCTCATTATATGCAGATAATATGATTCTTTAGGTAGAGAATCCAAAAAAATCCACAGAAAAACTTCTTGAAACAATAAACCAGTTCAGTAAAGTAGGCGGTTACAAAATCAACACACAGAAGACAGTAACTTTCCTATACACAAAAAGTCAAGCAGAAGAAAAAGATATAAAAAAAAAATCCCATTTACCATTGCACCAAAAAAAAAAAAAAATACCTGGGATTTAACACGTGAAAGATCTATACAAAGAAAAATTCAAGACACTGCTAAGAGAGATAGAAGAAGATAGAAGGAAATGGAAAGACATTCCCTGCTCATGGATTGGAAGAATCAACACCATCAAAATGGCCATCCTACCAAAAGCAATCTCGATTCAATGCAATCCCTATAAAAATTCCAACAACATTCTTCAAAGAGATAGAACAAAAATCACTGAAATGCATATGGAATAAAAAATACCTCAATTATTGAAAAACCTCCTGACCAGAAAAAGAGAGAATGGAGGTATTACTATTCCAGACTTCAAACTGTACTACAAAGCCATAGTAATTAAAACAGCTTGGTACTGGTACAAAAACAGACAATCATACCAATGGAACAGAACTAAATCCCCTGAAATAAAGCCACACATATATAGTCAACTAATCTTTGACAAAGGAGTGAAAAACTTACAATGAAACAAGGACAGTCTCTTCAATAAATGGTGGACCAAGACATGCAAAAAAATGAACCAAGATACCCACCTCACACCATGTACAAAATGAACTCAAAATGGATAAAAGATCTGTGTCATTCTTAATGCAAACATTTATACATGGTTGATTAGCAGCACCTGAGAACAAGTTATTTTGTCAATGGGGAAATGTTTAAGTCCAGGTATTGGTCAAGGGAAGGAATTCTTTTTTTCCTGAACCAGGCAAGAGTTACTAAACCAGAAGAGGGATAGCTGAGTTATATGGTGTTTCTGTTCTTAATTTTTTGAGAAATATCCATATTCTATGACTGCACTGAACAAAAGCAAACTTTGACAATATGAACAAAACAGTGGTTAGCAGTGAGATGGAAGAAAGGGTTAAGTAAATCAACTAAAAGTGATCAATTGCATGGTGATGGATGGATCTAGAGTTTTGGTGGCAAAAATGATGTAGTAGATACAGATGTTGGTTTGTAAAACTAAATGCCTGAAACCTTTGGCAAATTATAAACCAATGTTACTGAAAAAAAACTAAAAACCAAAAACCAGAAAACCAAAAAAACCTCAAAACGAACCTCTGATTTCCATTTGGTTTTATTCCTAACCATGGGGCTATATTATCCTTACAGGAATTTACTCCCATAGAAATATATAAACAGTTTATAATACAAATACGGAAAATTCAACGACAAAAGTGACTTTACTTTGGACATGTCTACGATTACATGAAAAAAAGCTAATTTCTCATCCATTTAAATGTTATTTATGTATAGTGATATGTAGTTAACAGAGGTATCAGGTTTGCTCTCATTTGCACTTCACACAGTAAATGGAGAAGGTGTACATTGTTTCTATTTTACAAACAAGTAGATAAGATGAAAAAATTCCAAATTTGATAATACTCATACAGTCAGCTATTGGCAAAGTTGGAATTAAAGCCTGTGTTATCAGGTTTTCTTTTGTACTCCTCCACAAGCAATCTCATAGATAATACAGAGTGAAGTGTTATTATCTTTTATCTTGACCTGGAATTTATCTCATTAAATAAATGTACTGAGCACAGCCCTTGTTGTTCAAGTGGTGCCTTTAGTCACCCGAGTGTCATCAGCTATTGATGACACCTGTACATGTGGTTTCTGGCAGTGATTCACTAGTGGACTCTTCAGATATACTCCCACTATTCCTTTTATGAGCAATTCAATGAGTTTGTAAATTTCTAATTGTTCTCAATTAGTGCGAAATGCTTCAACACCTTGATAATGTTCTTATTTCAGAATTTAGATGTAACAGATTGAGGTTTTACATGTTTGCAAGCCTACCCTCCTCCTTTACCTTTTCTTTGTGGATCACACATGAGTTTTGGGATTAATGGTCTGATGGGATTGAACCAAAATGCTTTTCTACACTAGAAGGGCAGAATCATTTTGGGGGAGGGGGTTGCCTATTGAGTCAATTAGAGGTAGGAGTTAGTCCTCTAAGAATCCTTGAAATCTGGGTCAATTTATTTTTTAACTTACACCAGATAATGCTATACTCTTGGGCAATTTATTTTATCTCTCTACTTATATTTCTTTATTAGATGCATGGAGGAAATTATGGCATAATATTTAATAATATATAGTGATGTATTCAATTTTATTTTCATTTCTGTGGAAAAGGTGTCGTATAATATTAGGATAATTTTATGATTAATAGCATTTCTAGGGCAATGTGTAAAAGAACCTTTTAAGTGATCCACAAACAAAACAACAAACTTTGATGTCAATTTCTCTGCACTAGAGAATCTGCTGAAGTAATAAAAATTTCTGGAAAGCTATCAATTAGTTTATAATGTTAATATATACCATTCATTAGAAAGTCAGATTCCAAAGTTTAAATAAATTTGAGGTCTAATTTTGAAACTTAAACAATATTAAAGGGAGGCAGATATGATTTTCACCTCCAGGCATAATAGGACACAGCAGTCAATTGCATCTATTGCAAAGAAATAAAACCTAATAAAACAGAAATATTTTGAAGCTATCAGAGAGTTAAGGAGGTACAGTTTAAATGAGCCAAAATTACAGGGAGGAAAGACCATATAAAAGGTGAGGTAGTGATCTTTGCTTTTTTTTTTAATTTGGTGGAGGGAAGTTGCCTGATTCTGGGTGTGAACTGAGAACTTTCATAGGCAGAAACCCTATCTCAGGAAATGAATCACCACCAAAGCTTGTCCTGGTCATGTAGGGATGATACAGCAATAACACTAGGAGGAACTTTTTTTCCTTGAAATTTTGTGATATTCCTGGTGAAAACTAGAGCTTTGTGATGAAAACTAGAGATCATGGTTAAAATATTTTGAGAGGTAGAGTGAAATGTCCTGCTGTATTCAAGTGTGTAGGGAATAAAGATCCATCTAGGAGAAACACAAAGCAGGTGTTTCCAGCAAGATTTTCTGAGCCAATTTGAAAGTTGTGAAATGTAGGAGATTAGAAGGTTGCATGGGAGACTCTGAAGGTAGAGCTAGATCTCTCACAGAGCATTTCAGCTCTGACAGAACAAAGACCCACCAGGCTATCGTAGATATTTATCAGTCTCATTGACCATTTTGATACCTAGAGAAAAGACTTCTACCATTACAAGGTAATTCTACTCAAAGAGCACTTTAAATAATTTCATTATATACAGAGTAAAGGACTATAGGTGTTTAAATGGTGGGGGCAGATGGCAAAGGAACATGTATGTGAGAAGGTGTGAATTATTTACCTGTCATATAACGTATAAATCAATGTTACCTCAATAAAGGAAAAAAACCACCTAATTACATGTGATTAAGGAGACTGTTGTACAGAGTATTTCCAAATCCTTTGACTCATGTTTGCCTTTCCAATCTTGCAGGATGTGTTGTTCTGGCCTAAATGTGATTTTTACACAGCAAACAGTTTAAAAGGGAGACTGAGTAATGAGAATGTGAGCAGGGGTCACAGCCCAGGTATTCTGAAATTGAAGTCATCTTGGTTTTTAGCATTTTGCAGATCTCAACTTTAAAAATCAACATCAGTATGTACTGTATGATGTTTACCACTGGAATTTTGGTTTCCATCGTTCACCATACAACTTCCTAATGCCTATTCATTGCACCCCACTTCCCTTTTCCCTCCTGGTAACCACTATTTTGTTCCAACAGAGTAATAATTTCCTTTTTTTTCCATTAACTTTTTAATGTACTACATATGAGTGAAATGATAGGGTGTTGTCTTTCTCCATCTGGCTTATTTATTAGGCCTAATAATAACCTCTAGATTCACCCATGTAGTTGCAAATGACAGGATTTCATAATTTTTTTAATAGTTGAATCATATTCTATTGCATATAGGTGCACATCTTCTTCATCCACTCATTGGTTGATGGGCATTTAAGTTATTTCCAATTCTTAATCACTGAGACTATAGTGACCAAGCTGGATAATTGGTGCTTTCAGAAGTTGGCCCTTCACTAGCAATTACAACAAAGTAACAGCTCAGAGTCACTTAATCAATATTCCCCCCTGCAAGTTGGATTAAATGACCTGAAAAGGGAAGATGAGAAGGTACAGATCATGGGGGCATGAATTTTGGTTTTAGGGTCCTAATTAAAATGAGTTTCACAGTGAGTTATTAAATTTCTGTTACCTGAGGACTTCCAGAGGGCAGTCAGGCTAATTCCCATTCTGTAATTCGTCAAACAATCCTAAGCTTTTATTTTCTAATAAACTGTGGCGAGGTCTTAATTGGCAATTAGAACATGATTACATCTTTATGTAAAACCACATTTCTTTGACTATATTGATGTGATTATATAACTGTATTTCAAATTAGCTTCAACAATGTCCAACATAGGAATCCTGCTTCTGGTGTAGTTTTCCGGGGAATTTGGACATGGGCAGGTTTAGGTGGTATCCTCATGTGTGAATACTCTTATTCCTGTTACAGGTAGTTTTTCTACTTGGTCTGGTGTTCTTTGCAACACACAGGATAGGGGGGTGAGTTTAAATTTATTATTCAGTCTTAATTTTGCACACAGTCCCTTTTTCATGGGGACTTAGTCAAGATCTGTTATTTTTGCAGAACCCACATGACTGTCATATTTTGATATTATTTTCTTTTTTATTTTAAATAATTTAATTTAATTTACTATATATATACATATATTTCACATCATTGTAATCCCTGGGGGTCATGCACCACCTCCTCTCCCTGGCCTCTCCACCTGGTCCCCCCCACCCCGAGTTGTGTATTTTTGTTTGGTTGTCCATATATTAGTGAAACCATTTGGTTTCTGTCTTTTTCTTTCTGACTTATTTCTGCTAATATGATTTCTTCTAAGTACATCCATGTTATCATAAAATCATCAAATGTCATTTTTAATTGATGAGTAATATTCCATTGCATACACACACACATACATATATGCAATGGAATATTTTCATCCACTCATCTGTTTTGGGACATTTGGGTTGTTGACATTATTTTCTTTACAAAATTTAACATATTATGTTTAAATAAGAAATGCTTCTGCTATATATTTGCAAGAAGATTAAGTAGAGTTTAATATTGGTGTTAATAATAATAGTAATATAATCAATGATTCCAACATGTAGGATTACAAACAAAACAGTTCTGGAGAGTTGATAAGGAGTGGGAATTTGATAGAGTTCAATCAGCGATACTTTAGAAAATCAAAAAAGTTGAAGCCTGATGAGGACCTTGGAATAATAAGTGTATACTGGCATTGCCCAGTTAAAGTTGGATATTTGGTAATTAGTGATGGGTCTCTCATGCATGTCTGATACACGACCATTTTATGCAAACACCCATTTGTACCTAAATGTGAAAAACATCTATGGTATATGCTTCATGGAATGTTTGCATGGCTGATGTGTGTCAGATGCACTAGAAGAATGAGATACAAAACTTATTAACACTAGCCCAAGAGCTTGCAGAAACATCTTGTAAACATAGTACATCTCAAGGCAGGAGTAGAACTACTAAGACAGTGGAGTGGAGAGGGGAGTGACTGTCGAGGGCTATTTATCTATAGCCTTTTTCCATTCTGTCCCAACTTGGGGCTTTGACACTGATTTTTTTTTTTTACATCTAGTATTTTATTCTTTATTATTATTATTTTTTTAGAGACTAGGTCTTGCTATATTGCCTGGGGTTGTTTTGAACCTGTGGGCTCAAGTGATCCCTAGCCTCAGCCTCCCAGATAGCTGAGATTACTGGCGTGTGTTACCATGCCCAGCCTCAATTATTTCATTTTTTAAAAATTAATTGATTAATTGATTAATTTTCTTATCATTGTCAGCCCTAGGGTTTTCCAACCATTATCTTAATCTTTTGTTTCCATCACCCCCAAATTTATTCTCTCCCTCCTCTCTTGTTGTATATTTTAGTTCCACTGACAATAAGTTTTAAATTTTTCTTGTCTGTTTGTTTTCCTTATATCCCTCATAAGTGAGACCATCCAGTATTTTTCTCTTTTGCTTTCTGGTTTATTTCTGTTAGCATGATTCCCTCTAGCTCCATCTATGTTGCTGCGAATGACATAAGTTTGACTTTTTTGATTGATGAAAAATATTCCATTGTGTACATAGACAACCATTTTTTGATTTATTTGTCTACTTTCAGGTATTTGGGTAGTTTCCATATGTTGGCTATTGCAAATGGTGCTGCAATCAACATCTGAGTACAGGTGTCCTTTTGAATAAGTAAACTTTGGGTAAATTCCTAGAAGGGGGATTGCTGGGTCAAATGGTAGTTCCATTTTCATTAGTTTGAGGTTTCTCCACACAGCTTTCCACAGTGACTGGACCAATTTACATTCCCAATAGCAGCGTAAGAGTGTTCCCTTCTCTCCACATCCACATCAGCATTTTTTGTTGCCTTTTTTTGATGTGGGCCAATCTTACTGGTGTAAAGTGGTATCTCATTGTGGTTTTGATTTGTATTTCTCTGATTATTAGTGATGTTGAACATTTTTTCATATGCCTGGTGGCCATTTGTCTTTCCTCTTTGGAGGTGTGTTTGACACTGATTTTAACTGGTATAAACACCCCAAACTGGTCTGAATTAGTTTTCTCTTAACATTGGATGGGCTTAGCAGGAACATGCTTTCAGTTTTCAAAAGGACCTGGACAATTTATCTGGATCAAACATGTACCACTTCACTTAGAACTGCACTGTCTACTATGATAGGGGTGTGTGACTATATACGTTTAAATTAGTTAAAATTGAAAAAAAATTAAAAGTGTATCTCCTTTCTTGTGCTACCCATTTCAGGTAGTCAGCTGAATGTGGCTAATAGATAATACAAGACAGAATTTGCCAGAAGAGCGCTGATATAAATAAATTAGATACTTCTAAATGCATGCTGTCATTTCCTTTCCCCATTTATACTAGAATATTTAGACCAGTGCACAATCTGTGAGAACTTTGTGAAATGGTTCAACCACTTAGTTATTTGTTCAACATATATTCATTATGACATAATATACTATATGCCAGCCACAGGAATGAACAAGAAAGAAGAATATGTACGTTATTCTTATTTGATTCCAACAATTTTAGGTTTAGAAAATATCTTTCTGTTACATGATTAAGTTTCTGAACTGGGAAGACAAAGTGGTTTATGTTGCACTCCTTCACAAGACTAAGTTTGAAAGTAGCGAAAACAGTATAAAATATGTGAGGGGAAAGTAAATTGCTAGAGTTTATTGATCAATGATTTCAAGGCATTTCTATATTTGGTTATTGCAGACTTGCTTCTTTTATTTTCTGACTAATGTAATATAAAAGTAATTTTAACAGCACCAAATCTCAAGGAGATGATTGAAGGTTTTAAGTAAGTGTACCTGAGAGTAACTTTCAAATGAGGTTAGTAGGCAGAGCTAGAAAATTTACAGGAAGAATATTTGAGCAACACAGCAATTAATGGATTATAAGCAATACAAGATAATGTTTGCAAAGACATAGGAAATTATGGTTTATGTGTGCTTTTGAAATTAGTGATAAAGAAATATAATCACATGCAATTACCCGCTTAGAATCTTATTTCAACTTTTGTATTCAATGTACTAAAAGGGCAAAACAAAACTTGGCTATATTTGAAGAGATAGTTGGTTTGATCCTGCAGTGAGAAGAGATTTTGTTCCTAAAATAGCCTGCAGTATAGAGGATTTACCTAGGATTTAAGGGCATTAGTTTGGAAAGCTAGGGTTAAACATTAGAATGAGTGACTTCGAGAAGGTTAACCTACTTTCTATTTCTCAAGGGCCTTTTTCCTAGAATAAGAGTGGAATTGACCTGAGGGTTGTTTGGAAGATGGCATGTGAAAGAAACAGGGTCTGAAATGCCAGCCATTTCCCCCAGCCTCCTTGTGAGATCAATAAGCCTTTGATTTGAAAACATTGCCATCTCTTTTCAAAGTCAAGTTATCCAGGTTATTGATTTCCTATGTATCCTCAGGTCGATTTCCTGAGACCCTGTATTCTGTGAGTGACCTTAATGTTTCTCCTTCTCTGCTGAGGTTAGCAGGGACTTCCTTGTCATTAAGTACTATGAGATTTCTTTAGTCTATGGCCCCGGCTCCCCATCTTCAGGCAACATTTGGCACTGGTTCCTCATCCTTGAAGAAGTCTCTCCTGATGGCATCATGGCACCACATCAGGTTGACAAGATCCCTTTTTATTCTGGTTCCATAAACATCAACTGGACTTGAGCACCTGATGACTTTGGGTTATTGCCTCTTCTCTGCTTCTTCCAATTAGCGTTGTTGTTATAAATTTATAATGTGAATTAGATCATGTCATTCCCCACTTGAAATCTTGATGACTTGCCTTTGCATTCGGAACGAGATCTAAACTCCATGAGCCATGTATAAACCTTGGAGCTAATACTTCAACCTGTACTCCCTGGTTATCATCCATTCATTTATTTCTTTACATATTATTTCTTTCACTCATTTAGCAGTTATGTACTGAATATTGTTCTGGGATCTGAGTGAACAACTCAGGCTCAACTATCATCTTTTTAGAGCTTACCACTACCCAAAAGTGATCTGTTGAAAAATAACAAACAAGATAAGAAAAGAAAATTATGATACATTAAATAGTGATAGTTCAAGGGGGAAAATAGATCAGGGAAAGGGGTGTGCAAGTACAACTGAAAATATAAAGAAGACAGTGAGAAGCTGACGTTTGAGTTAAGAATTAATGACAAAGAGCGAGAAAACCATGCTAGTATCTGGAGGATGAAAATTCTTGTTATAGAACAGTGTAGATACAGGACCTGGAATATACTAGAAATAGAAAGGAGAACAATGTGGATACCACAGATTATATGAGTGATATGGGCATAGTGATAAGTGAGACAGAGGGAGGATGTTGGGTCATATAGGACCTTGTAATCCATTGAAAGGTTTCATTTGCAATGAAATGAAATATCATTAAAGAGAAGTGATATGACCTGACTAGACTTGTAGAGGAATCCTTTTGACATCTGTCCCCAAAAATAGATGGGATACATGAATCAATTGGACATAACTGAGACCCCAGAAATAGGTCCTTGCAAATATGGTCCATTCATATTTGACAAGAGAGCCAAAAATTGTCATCATCACTCAGCATCATCAGAGAGGCCTCCCCTATATCTCAGAGTTGGTGCCATCCACCAATTTATGTTCTCATTCCATTGTGCTTTTTCCTTCAGCCCTTGTGTTGCAGTTCATATGTATACCTTTATGATGATCCAAATAGTTTGTCTCTTCCTTAAACTGCATTCTCCATGAGGACCAAAGGGTTTGTATCTTTTTTTTTTCCACACAGTTTTATCTATAGCAACTCAATGCTAGCACATCATAGTAGTCCATTCATTTTCAAATAAAAATAAGTGAGTAAATGAAGGAAGATCACTTCCTCATAGGACATCATTTCATATCGCTGAATCATCTAATTATGATCAACTGTCAATAAAACCTAAAGCACAGGATTAAAAAGTAATTTTATATTTGCACATGGGAGTAAAATCTAAAAGTCCCCATTATTTCAAGGTCCCTGTAAGTTTAACCAAAATATGTACTGCATATGTATGATGCTAAACAGAGACCATACATGATTTTATTTACCAAGGAATAGCTTAATTATATTGAAACAAACTGACTTGTAATGCTCACCCTACTTCTCCTGCAGAACATCATTTATGTTTCTGATGTTTCATTAAGACATTAGAGTTTAACTAATTTGGGGATTTGAAATATATGAACCAAATTGCTATGATATGTACTAAACATTATATACTATCTTTACATATTCCACTACACTCAAGCACTAATTAGTCAATGCATTTATCATGGATTTTTTTTTTTTAGACTAGGTCTTGCTGTTTTTGCCCATGGAACTGCAGGCTCTTGTTGCCCGGGGTACCACAGACTCAAGCAATCCCCTGTCTCAGCTTCCCAGGTAGCTGGGATTACAGGTGCATGCCACCACACCCAGCTATTATCATTTGACAAGAGAGCCAAACACAGTAATCCTTAACACAGTAATTCTTTACTTGAGACCTATTTATTTGGCATCCTTTGACTGTCACTATGTCAGGTACCCTGTTCTGTGCTTGACATTTTACCAAGTTGAGATACTTCCACATGAAAAACACTTATGATATTGAATTCTGCATGCAAGTTAAAGACTTTTGAAATTAAAGCTGTCTTTGCTTTCTGGTTAAGAGATATTCTTTTATCCTTGCCATGATTGTTGACACAGCTAACATCCCATGGGAAGGGAAAATTATGTAAATGAGAGCACAACTAATCAATGACATTGGAGTGAAAATGTGACTTATAGGTTATGAATCCTTTTACCAGATTAATGTTACAAACCTGGGTTGGTGTGAAACATATACTTTAAGGTTGTGGGGAATGGAGATTAACATTTGCATTTGGGTACCTCAGGGAGTTGGGCCTTTTGAACATCATTGCTATGTAACTTGAAAAGTTGAGAAACAAATTTTGCTGATCAGATGTGCTATCTGAAATATCTTTCTTTTTATAGTTTCTAGTTTTCTAAGTTTCTAGTTTTTTATAGTTTATAGTTTTTAAGGCTTGTCTTAATTTTTTCATTTTTTTATTTTACTTCTTTGACATGCCTCTAAATTTACTAAAGTTAAGAAAAATATCTGTTGATTTATTTTAGAATACATGATAGGTAGGGGGCACATCCTTTTTTAGAATAAATGATAGATCGGGGGACATCCTGATAAATGGGGAACTTTAAAGACCCCATTTGAAATGAAAGGAAATCAAAAGATTTGCTAGTTCTTCCCTCCTCCAAGCATGGTCATGAAAAAGCATGTCCTCCATTTAGGAAAGTGCAACTCATGACCTTGGATCCCTGTAGGAATTTTACATGTGAAGTACCTAAAAAAGTGAAAAAGCTTTTACTTTTCAAAGTAGCTTTTCAAAGCTACTGTAAGAAGAAAATGGAGAATCAACACATTTCAATTGATGAATACTCCCAGCAGAAATCACTCCTGAAGCAGAATAACTCTCCAAACCAATAGAGAATTAAAAAAGAAAACACCTACAATCAGATGCAAAAAAAACTAAGGACACAAATGGACAAAAACCAGGGAAGAAATGTCTCTTGAATTGGCAGAGTTGAAATAAGGCAGTGGAGTAAAAACCCAAGTGATATCAGAAATGGCTAACAAATTCAAATGCTCCTCAAGGAGCATAGAGTTGAATGAGAATTTAATAAATGGCATTAGGCAAACGAGATAATTAAATCTGAAGGAAGAAATAAACTGCATCAGAGAAAAGAGTAGTTCAAATGAGAAAATTTTTCTTACATATTGACTCTTTTTAAAAATTTACCTATCCACCAATCATCAAATATCTACCTATTATTTATCTGTTGGCTTCAATACCTTATATAAGTTATATTTTTGGAACCATTTGGAAGTACATTGACTTGTATGGGACTCTTAAATCCTTCACACTTATGGATGTATTTCTGACAAGCTTGAATATTTATTTGTATCACCATTGTAGAGTTACCAAGTTCAGGAAATTTAACATCAAGTAATATTGCTCCCAATTCAACAGATCATATTCCAAATATGTCAGTTGCTCTTGTGATAACCTTATTATGGTTTCTACAGTAAAAGTTCAGTTCAGGATCTCTACCTGCATTTACTCATGATGGCTCTTTCATCTTCTTTAATGAAGTAGAGTTCCTCAGTTCCTCAGCCTTCTAGGTTTTCCTTGGGCAGGGGAGGGGGGAAATACAATTAGGCCTGGTATTATAGAATGTTTGGGTTTCTTTGCTATTTCCTCATGATTAAGTCAAGGTGATGCATTTTTCTCACTAGCAATTCTGTCTGGGAGCTCATATGTCTCTTTTTGTTATGTGTTGCTTCTTTTTGTGAAGCTAATTTTGCTTATTTGATTGTAATCTAGTTTCTATATTTCCAGTTTGTTTGTGGTATAATTAGAAGGCATAGAAAGATACTTGGAAATAGTGTTTCCATCAAACCTCTCCCCCAATTTAACTTTTGCTCCAGTTCCTGATTTTTGTTTGCATCAGCCTTCATTGTGATGGCTGCAAGGTGGTTTTATTCTGAGTTCCTCAATCCTTCAATATTTAAGGCTGAAATTATTACAGAAAAGAGCTTTTCTTTTCTTTTTTCTTATATATTTATTACATCATTGTCTACCCTGAGGTTCTCCTACCACCTCTCTCATCACCCATGATCCATCTTAAACTCTTGGACCCATTCCTCCCCCTATTTTACTCTGTTCCCACTCTCTTGCTCTATGCTTCAGTTCAGTTGACAGTTTTAAATTTTTCTTGTCCATTTGTTTGTTTTCCCAGTATCTCTCATGTAAGTGAGACTATCCAGTATTTCTCTTTTTCTTTCTGGTTTAGTTCTGCTAACATGATTCCCTCTAACTACATCCATGTTGCTGCTAATGACATGTTTGTTTTTTTTGACTGATGAATAATATTCCATTGTGTACATATACCACAACTTTCAGACCCATTCTACTGTTTTGGGGCATTTGGGTTGTTTCCATATTCTGAATATTTAACTAGTGATGCAATCAACATCTGAGTACAGGTGGTCTTTTGAATTAGTGTTTTGGTGTCCTTTGCGTAAATCCCCAGAAATTGGATTGTTGGATTGAATGGTAGTCCTACCATTTTCAGTAGTTTGAGGGTACTCCACACAGCCTTGTCCAGTGGCTGGCCCAGTTACATTCCCACCAGTAGTGTAAAAGTGTTCCCTTCTCTCCACATCCATGCCAGCAGTACTTGCCTCCTCACCCTTTTTAATGGGCATTTCTTACTGGTGTGAGATGGTATCTCATTGTGGTTTTGATTTGTATTTCCCTTACTATTAGTGATGTTGAACATTTTTTCATATGCCTGTTGGCTATTTGTATTTCTTCTTGTGAGAAGTGTCTTTTTAGCTCTTTGCCCCATTTTTTGGCTGGGCTTTTTGTTTTGTTTTTGTTCAGTTGTGTGAGTTCCTTGTGGATCCTTATTATCAGACCCTTATTACTTGTATGGAGGGCAGGAAAAGAGCTTTTACTATTCATCCATTTAGTTTGTTCCTATTTGCTAGCAAATGGATTTATGGGTTCCTGTTTTTGTAAATGGCCTGGAATCTCTTCCTTTCCTTAATGTTTGATGCTTGCTTCATTGACAATTTCATAATCAATTGCAAGCTGCTGTCTGTGTATTTTCAACACATTTCCATGATTTTTTGAGGTCAGCCTTATTTGTTGATCATGTAAGATGTTCAGGCTTATCTGGTGCCTACCCCATAATTTCCCCAAGGAGTCCTTTTTCCTTTGAGAGGGAAATGGCATTTAGAAACCAAAGCCTAGGATCTACTTTTCTACAGGGAGACTGATAAAATTGTTTTTCTCTTCTAATTCCTGTCTAATCATTCAGGATGATTTGACTCCCCTTCTTAATTATTTGTTTTTCACTTCTTTATAGCAAGAAACATAACTCATAGTAACAATTAAACAAATATATATTTACTTATTTGTCTGGTCCTATGACACATACAACATAGTTTTAATTAATTAATAGTGTCAAAGAATTTTCTAGTGTGGTGCTGCCAATTAACACTCCCTCCAGCAGTGCATGGTTCTACTATTTGCTTACATTCTCACCAACACTTTGATAATACAGTACTTTTTAGATTGTTGATTTTTGGTTATCCTAGTCTGTATATAGTGGTGTATCCCTGTAGTTTTATTTTCATTTGTGTGTTTTTGATGACTGATGTGGTTTTAATCTATTCATTTATTTACTTCCCCTTTGGAGATCTATTTTTCCCCTGATGAGATGCATACTCAGTTTTTATTATTGCATTTACTTTTTTGTATGTAAATATCTTAGACAAGAGCGGCTTTTATTAATTTTTTTTCTTATTTTCATACATTGGTCATTTTGTATAGTTATTGTTCTGCTTAGGTGTGGCCATCCTGTCAACAATGCACCCTTATACCACTACTCCACTTCCCCTTCCCCCTTTCCACATCTGATCACTCCACTCCTGCAAGTCATTTGTCCATGCTTGGCCTACTGGTCTCTTCTTTTTCTTTTTTGGAGTCTTTTTCTTGGGTGATGACCTGTCTTTGACCTGTCTTTTTGGAGTCTTTTTCTTGGGTGATGACCTACTGCTCCTAGGATGCAGTAGACCTTGCTGCTCAGATCTCCAGGAGTAACTTTGAGGCAGGTAGCTAGGCCAAGCATGTCAGGAACCTCCTGTAGGGCAGGTGTGTGGGTGATTTTCCAGGCTCCTTGATACTTCCTTTGGGGAGGAGACTGTCTCCTTTTCTTCAGACCCATGTGTTCACTGAGTTCTATGCTTCTTCATTCACCCTGGCTGTTCCCTCCATTCTGATGTCTGTCACATGGTGCTGCTTTTGTTCCTTATAGCTGTGGCATCTGAGGTTAGGAACCCAAATCCCAGTCACTGGCAGTGGAGAAGTTCTCTGGTGGGGACAGACTTCAGCAGGTGTTTGGTCCAGCTCCTCTTCTCTTTCATGGTTTACAGTTCTGCCGTGGGGCTGCAGCCACATGCCTGTGGCTTTCCTCCCATTTTGGAGGGGAGGGAGCCTCACTCATGTTGCTCATATCTCTGAACCAGGGGTTTGGTTCCCCAGCCCCTGGAGAGGTTGTAGTTGGAGCTCTGTAACAGGTCATCACAATAGTCTCACAGTCTTTTCAATGAATGGCTTTTAATGAATCTCATTCTCTCTGTTGCCCCACCTTCATTAATATTTTCTTCTGTGTTTCATTGCAAAAATTTTATTAGTTTATCTTTGCAAGTTATACCTTCAAAACTTCTAGTCTACTTTCGCATATATAGCTCTCTCCTTGGAAAAGTTCCAGTGATGTGGTACTTTTTATTGAAAAGACTCATCTTCCTGTTCCTTCAGTGAAGTGTCACCTTTGGTAAAATCCACCTTTGCATTTATGTAGCTCTGGTTTTCTACTGTGTTATGCTTCACAGACTGTTTTTCTCTCCCTGTGTCATGCCACATTACCTTAATTGCAACAGCTTTATAATAATTCTTAATAATGTGCATCCTAAACCTTTGTTTACTTTCAGAATTGTCTCAGATATTTGTAGCCTTTAAGTTCACATATATATATTTTAGCAAGTTTCAATTTCTGCAAAATAAAAATACAACTGGGAGTTTTACATGGACAATGGTGAAGTCATGTAGCAGTTTAGAAGGAATTCTTATTGCTGCAATATTTTATCTTGATATTCGTAGACATTTATCCTCTCTTTGGATCTTTTGTATTTTCTCTTAGTAAGGTCTTTGGTTTTCTCTAAAGAAGTATTGTTCTATGCTTTTGTAAGTGTCATTTAAATAATTCACTTCTTTCTGGTAGATAACAATGGAGCCTTTTCATCTCAACTTGACTTACTTCTGTGTATAGCTAAAGACCTAAGCCTCAACATTGGTAGAAATGGTGTTAAGAGTACGTTGTCTTGTTCCTGATTTTCGAAGGTGAGGCTTTAATTTCATATCATTAAATATGATGCTTGCTGTGGTATTTTGTGGACCTTCCTTAACAAAATACTGCATGCTCTTCTATTTTCAGTGTGTTCAAGATTTTATAATAAATTTTTTCAAGTGCTTTTCTGGCATATTGAGAATATCATGTATTTTATTCTTTGTAGTGTGGTAAACTGTTTGCTTTTGTTAAATGTAGGGTGAAACTTATATTCTTGGAATAAATTCAAATGGTTTGATATGTATGATCTATTTTATATACTTGTAAATTATGTTGAAATCAATTTTGCAACTATGTTCATGATGGATATTAGTCCATAATTCACTTTTCTTGCAATGTCCTTTTTAGGTTTCAATATGAAAGTTAGACTGACCTTATTCAGTAAATTGACCTTATTAAATAAATGTTAATTCTTTATTTTGGATTTAAAAAGCTCTAGAATCTTGGCTATCCGATGATGACTCATTGAGTGCCTGGGGGCACATGGGGTCTTGAATATTGAATTCACCTTACTGGACTCCTTTTTTCTCCCACAAACTGGCTACTTGAGTTCTGGCTGCCTTGATGGCTCTCAAATAGCTTCAACCAGTTGTTTCCTATATTTTATTCATCTTTGGAGGATTTTCTTGGCAAGAGGTTCACTTTGCTGCAGGCTGACCCATCATAGCTGGAAATGGATGCCTCTCCCTTGTTTTTAACCCCATCTCCATCTCTTGTTATTTTTCAAAAAGGGCAGCTAGATCAGGAATTTTTCAACTTGTGTGTTACAAGTATTCATTAGAGACTTTTAGATTGCTGTCTCTGCTCACCTTCTCATGGTTGAATGGTTTAGGAATGAAGAAGAATATTTACTGAGACAAATGCTTCTGTCAGCTTGACAATGCTCTTTTCAAACTGGGTGCCTCTCAAAGCAAGTTCTGCATGGTTCATTACCCATTTTTTGCCCTATCCTCATCTCTTAAGATTTGCTTTCTATGATGCTGGTCTGCAGAGCTTTCTGGTACATACAAGCTTTTGTTGCTTCAGAAATTTTAGCAAAGTTAAGAAACATGTTCCTCTTGGCTTCCCTAATAAAGAGTGCTTATTTAATATTGATAGATTCACCTATAAACAGCTTCTAGGGGGCTTTCTTTGGTAAAATCTGGCTAGAATTTAAGTCAGACAATAAGGCACAACACATGAAATAATTCTAAAAGGTAAAAATAAAAATTTTAATGTATAATATTTTTACTAGGAGTGACATCAGCAAGATGATGGGATAGGATATCAGGGATAACTGATATCCCTGTTAAGAAAGACTACTAGTGTGAAATCCATTTATGGAAATAAATGCTGTTTGGGAACTTCGGGACCCAGGCAGGAGATTGTAAAAACCCAGTGGAGCCTAAGACCAAGGATGGTTGTTGTAGTCAGGTCCACACCCAGGCAGCAGTATTGCAAAATTCCTTCTAGTTCCATCCATGTTGTGCAAATGGAGAGCACATATTTTTGGTAGCTGCATAATCTTCCACTGTGCCTATATACCACATCTTCTGAATATAATGCTCTATGACATTTAAGTTGTTTTCATAAGTTGGTTATTGTAAACAGTGCTGCAACATAAACAAACATATATCCCTTCTAATAGTGTTTTTGTAACCTATGGGTAGTTACCTATGAGTAGAATTGCTGGATCATATGATATATCTATTTTTAGTATTTGAGGAATCTCCATGCCATTTTCTATAGGGACTGGTCTAGTATATAGTCCCACAAATAATGTGTGAGGGTTTGTTTTTTGAGAACAGCTTTCATTTGTTTCCATTTTTAGTTCCTATTTTTTTTTTTGAAAAGTCTGTATAGGACAATTTGGATGTGAAATCTGGAGATCATCCTGGATGCCTTCTTCTCCCTCTCATTAAATCCTTTAAGTTCCATTTTCTTCTTTATCTACTTGCTTTCTAGATTCCATGAAGCACTATCCACAAATATTTTTATTGTTCTCATTTCTTGCTGGTATAAAATGTAGTTAATGAAACAAATATGGAATTTGAAATTAAAGGCCATTGGCATTGGATCCCAGACTATCACTTTCTGTCTCTGTGTGCCTAATTTGGAAAATGGCAACAATAAAAACTGCTAAACATATTGTCACAAGGGGTAAATGATAAAATTTCTATAAATCTCATGATTTTTGGGCACCTGGTAGGTAAATTTTTTGTTCCCTATTTCTTTATTCTTTTTATTCAGACCACTGATACCAATGTGTTATTTTGAAATTATTCCCCACACCTTAAATCCCTTATTGTTAGCATTCAAACAAGAATGGCATGCATTTATCAGATCTGCAAAGTCTTTCACACAGGATCCTGTCATTCTCTCCTGTTTCATGTCTCTTTCTTGCCCCCTATGTTCACTCTAAATCAAGCCATGTTTGACATCTGTAGTTACTCAAATTAAGCTGTAGGCTCTTATCTGTGTACGTCTATCTTCCTAGAATGCTACTGTTTTTTCTATCTTCTCCCAAATCATTGACTTAACTGATTCCAAGAGTAAGTTTAAGCATTATCTCTAGAATAGCTTAATAGGAAACAGGCAAAGGAGTTTCAATATTCCTGAAGTCCTTGGGAAAATAATCACACTGCAAAAGACCCAAAGAGGAAAATTCATGTAAGAAAGTTCTCCTAAGATAAGGTGTGGATCTACATATTGAAAGACTATTTCATAGACATGGGGTCAATGCTGAGATGTAGTCCAGTAAAATTATTAGACCTAATGACAAAGAAAATAATTCCCTTTAGGTATTGCAGCAACAATTCTAAGTTGCTTATCGAGGGAAGAAAATAGGTTTGGCATTAGAACTTTTGATAACAAAACTTTATGATGGAAATCCATGGAATCAGTAAGATGATCAAAGAACAAATTGAAAAAAATTGTATTATATTTAATGAAACTGATATTATAGTATTTAGCTTATAGTCAAACTTAGGGAACATTCTCCCTTGACTGCTGATTTTTTTCAAGGATGTAGATCTAACTACCGCTATTCATCAACGTAGATAACATTGAAATGATTTCATAAAGATAAAATCAGCAAAATTCATGAAGTGGAACTCTCCAGGAAAAGTGAACTGATAGATTAAAAAAATAAGTTGCCAGTAAGAGAAGAGAGTAAGCGATTGAGGGGTAACAGACTACAAGAGACATCAAGGATATACTTCATGCTGTATTTGATTTGGCTCTTTGTTGAAAAATGAAATGTAAAATTTATGAACCAGTAACAATATTGATTTGGTACTTGATGACAAACAATTATTATAAAAATGTTGTGAAATGGCACTCTGTTTTTTTCTAAATGATGATATGTTTCAGAAATTTATGTTGAAATATTCAAGCTCAAATAATAGGATGTTCAAAAAGACAAATTTGATGCATTTGTAATAACATGGATGGACCTAGAGGGAATCATGTTAGCAGAAATAAGCCAAAAAAAAAAAAAGAGAGAAATACTGGGTGATCTCACCTATATTCAGGATATAGGGAAAACAAAGGGCAAGGAAAATTACAACTAATAAACTAATAAACTCTCATCAGATCTGAAGCATAGAACAAGGAGGAGGGAGATAAAATAAGGATTTAAATAAGGGGGGATTGGCACAAGAGATTAAGATGATGGTTCATTGGTGACAAGGTGGTGAGAGAACCTGGGGTTGACAACAATGTAAAATATATATATGTGCAATCAATTTAGAAAAATAAAATTAATTATATTATAATATAAAATTATATTTATAAAAATTAATTATATTTATAATATAAAATTATATTTATAAAAATTAATCATATTTATTATATTTATAAATTAATTTATATTTATAATAAAATAATTATATTTATAAAGCAAATATCAAGATGTTTATGTATTTACTTCTGTATACTTTTATGAAGGGAGAAATCCATGTGGTGTGTAAATGAAAGAAGATTAGCTAAAGATTAGTTATTGAGAAGATGTATTGTGGTTATATGGAAATTCATTTATTCATTTTTTCTTTATGTTTTTGGATTTCATTTTACATGTGAAAATTAATTTTAAGCAGATCGGACTTGCAGGCTAGCAACTTCTCCATACTGTAGAAACCAGTGGCAGATGGTCATTTGATAGTTGGAGGGAGGTGTGTGGAGATTATGAAACCACAAAATGACAAAAGTGTTACCAGCAGTTATTCAACTTACACTACTTAACAGAAGAGCAAATACACATTAGAAATCTCCGAGGACAGTATTGTGTTACCTGAGGGTCTAATAATTAATCTTTCAAGCAAAGACACTGAGTAATTTAGCACACGCTGAATTATATTTTGCATAATCTTTTTCAGACACCAGAGCCTCAGCTAATATATTTTACAAAGTTTTCATTAACATCTTGTCACATTTGAGACATCTCAGCATACAATGTGACTTGATCCAGAATCCCTGGACACGTTGGCATATGTCTGTGATGATGTAGTGACCGTGGAAGTGCACTTTTAAGATCTCCATCAAGAGAACCTGCTGCCAGGAGCATGGTTGATTGACAGCACCAGCTGCCACAACTTGGGTTCCTCTTCTGCATTCGTGCTGAGACCATGCTTCCCCTGGGTGACTTTCATTTGAGACTGAGCTTGGTAGAGGCTACTAGTGTTGGCACATTATTGTGGAACACCAGGTTCCTTTTTCAAGCAACTTTGAATCAGGGACCCTTCAATGACCTGGTTGAAATGTTCTCAAAACAGTGCTGTGGAATAGTTTCTTCCTATTCAACCCTTCCCCTGTCTTTTCTTTGACAAGTGTCATTCTGCATTCTGAAACTCTCCTTTCCTGCTTCTTTCTGCTTGATCCCTCTTGATCCATCTCAGGCATGCCCTCCACCTCTCATCTTGATTGGATTTTAGGAAGAATCTAACTGATAGAAACATGTACAGAAAAGAGTAGTTGAGAGCTTTTCTGCACTATAGTTGGCTTGCACAGAGTCTTGGGCTTTTTCATTTTCAGAAGTCTATAAGGGAGCTAAATTAGCACATAATTTAATTTGCTAAATTACCACGCAAAGATCTCAAAGAAAATCTTATTCTTGAGAAAATTAGCCAAGGAACGCTGAAATTTGGTTTTAGGCTTATGAATACAACTAAGTCTTATTGTGGGGCTGCTAGTATTTGGGATTTCTCACTGTTTGTGACTTCTCTGTCAAGAGCAAATTTGTTCCTCTTGAATCATATGCTTCTCTCCTACCTACATGTTTCATCTCTCCAATTTCTTGGCAGAGAAGGTTAATAATAAAAGAATTCCTAAGCAGATAAAATTTCAGGTATCTATTTCTACAGTGAGGATTGTGATTTGTTTTCAATTTATTTCAGCAATCTGCTTTACCATTCATCCTCACCCAAGTTATTTCATTCCTTTCAGGGTTGGTCAAGGCCATTCATGGAGGTGAATGGTAAAATGTTTTCAACTTGGATAATTATTAAATTAAATATTTTAAAAAATCATTTGTATATTTCAGCTCCACTTCTTTTTTTCCCCTCCACATTGTTTATCCTGACCAGATTCACAGATGGATGAGAGATAAGCAGTGTAGTTTGTCATACACTCAACCCTTAATGTCTTTCAATTGGCCTCTTCTTATATTACTTGTATGTGTTTTTGATTTTCTTTCTCTGATTTTAGCCAGAGATGCCTATGTAAACATGAAAGGAATTTGACTCTGTTCATTAATTTATTCATTCACTCAGTGGTTATTCTGTGGTAATATATACCAGTCTCAGTGCTATACCATGGTCTGAAGTAGATATATTTTAAACAGTTTTAATTAGATATGAAGAAAATAGCCCAGATGGACTAGTTCCTGTACTGTATCATGTATGCCATGATACAGATTTATGCTTTCAAACATAGGCTTACATTTGGTAGTTTTCACTGAGACTCAAATTGGAGATGTAAAAAATATAATTTAATGCATAAAACAATCCATTTGTCTCTCAGCTCCTGTAGTTCAGTTTAGACTTTAGGATCAAGCTTCAGCTTTTGAATGATGAACACCCTTTCCTATATATATATATATATATATATATATATATAAAATTTTTTATTTTCTAAGAACTTTTTCATCTATTGTTTACCTGAAAGCCATTTCACTAAATTTAAGTTTCTTTTTCAGGTAAAATTGCCAGATTTAGAAAATAAAAATGCTGCATAAATATATCTTATGCAGTATTTGAGTATTAATTCTACTATCTCTTCATTATCTAAGACTAATTAAACCAGGCACCCTGTATTTTACATTACAATCCTATTCTTAGGAGAAGAAAAAGTGAAGTTGAAATTGTACTTTTCATAGTAACCAGAATACAAGGAGTTAGGTATTCTGATTGAGAATTTTATATCTTCTGTGTTCAAATTTTGCCTCACACTCTATGAGCAGCTAAGTATGTACTAGCCAAACTGTGTTAATCTGTAGAAGTGTTTTTTTTTTCAGTGTGACAATTTAAACTTGTTAATTTGATAAGGCTTCTTTCCTTACTTGAGTTCTTCAATTATAAACCAAATCCAAAACTTTACCTAATAGTTGGTGCATACTTTATGAGGATTAAATATATAATTTAGGTCAAATGTGGCATTCTAATTTGAAGATTCAGATCTCTTAGGTGGATATCTAGCTGTACAGGCCCTTTGTCCAAAAGATCAGCATTCATTAGGAGGAAGTTAAATGGCATAGAAGAAAGGACACTGGGAATTAGGAAATTTATGTCTGGTCTTGGCACCAGCACTGGGAAAGTGGCATCAATCTTGCATTTCTGTTTCTTAATCTTTAAACCAAGGCAGTTGGACTACATCTGCATTTTTCAAGGTCTTTTCTAAGAACTTTTTTTTTTTTAATAACATTGGTTTACAACACTGTTTATGTTTTAGAGGTATAGGATCTCCCCATTTAGGTGTTAATACACCATAACTACCACCAAAACACCCATAGTCCTCCACCATGATCCACTGTGCCCCTATGTTCTCGTCCTTCCACCCTCCCTCCCTGGACCCACCCCAGCCAGACTTTAGTTCTACAAAATTACTGAGGTTTGTTATTTATTTGACTTTATCTGACCCTGGTTTTTTTTTTTTTTTTCAGATTAAAAAAATGTATTTATTTCTTAAAATAAATTCTTTAAAATTATTCTTTAAAACACAACCTTGGTAAATGGTTTTTGGGATATCCCCCCCCCTCCTCTGGTGCCCCCTTCATTATCTCAAACCCCATTCTTTTTGTTTACCAGTCTGTGTTAAGTCCATTAGTCTTCTTTCTTGTGGCAGTGTTCTTTCACTGGGTGAGAGACTGTGTTGGTGGAACCAGGCGAACCTTGCTGGTAGATTTTTAATCGTAAGATTGCGTTGGGTGGCCAGTCTAAATTTACTTGTGGTCTGTCCAAGCTTTCTCATTGGAGGCTGACTTCTCCAATCCCATCTCTTTTGTTTTGCTGCTTTATGGTTCTGGTGTCAGATTTGGGGGGGGAGGTCTCACCCCCTGCCAGTGTTGGTGAAGAAGTTTCTCTGTGGATACAGGTATCTGTGAGTGGCCATTGTAGATCATCTCCTCTGTCTCATTTTGCCGCCCTGCTGTGAGGTTGATACCCCCAGTTCTTGGCCCTCCTCTCCTCTCTCATAATGTGGGGATGGGTGCCTTGGTCTCCTAAAAGTCATCTCCAAAATGATGTCTTGGGTCTTCTAGACCCGGGAAGCATGCAGGTGTACCTCATGACATCATATTTCCATAGGTTTTTCTCTTGTCCCGCATGCACTGGTTCTCTGATTGTCCATCTGCTTTGTCCAGCTCAGGCTTGTGGGCTGGATTTTTACCTAGTCCTTTGCCCAGTTTGTATTATGTATGTTCTTCCTCCTCCTGAAGATTAGCTGGGGCAAGAGTGAAATAGAAGGGGCATTACCTGCTCCCCCTGCATGGGGGAGGGGCCCAGATGAATAGCATGCATCTCCAAGACTCCCTGGGGGAAACATATCTGGGCATATAGGGCTGCAGATGGCTACCCTGTGCAACAACTATCCGCTGATGGATGGGGTTAAAACCCCACCATTCCCTCCTCTCAGGCTCTCCAGGCTTTGGGGGCTTACCCGGGGCCATTGCCATCTTTGCTCCCCTCTGGGTGATGTGACTAGCTGCGATGGCTGGCCAGGGACATGGGAGCCCAGAGACCCCTGTGCACTTAGCCTGTGCACTCACCAGCCTCAGTCTCACTGAGACATGTCCCTAGTGGTCCCCCAGCCCCCAGACTTAGGGCGGAAACCACCAGTGTCTGCAGGGTGTTGTGACCAGCCACCATGGCTGTCCCCGGGGCGTGAGAGCCCAGAGACCCC